>CAUYQU010093182.1:0-11331 GCA_963574635.1 Cheracebus regulus | reverse complement strand
AGCATTTCGTTAAATCTTCTTTCAAGGTTCTTAGTTTCTTTGCATTGGGTTAGAACATGTTCTTTTAGTTCACAGAAGTTTCTTATTATCCACCTTCTGAAGCCTGATTCTGTGAGTTCGTCACACTCATCCTCCGTCAGGCCTTGTTCCCTTGCTGATGGGGAGCTGCAATTCCCTGTAGGAGGAAAGGCATTCTGATTTCGGGTGTTCTCAGCCTTTTTGCACTGGTTTCTTCCCATTTTTGTGGATATATCCACCTGTCGTCTTTGTAATTGCTGACTTTCAGATTGGGTCTCTGAGTGGACGTCCAGCTTGTTGGTTATGAAGTTTTTTCTGTTTCTTAGTTTTCCTTTGGCGGACGCCCCTTCCCCACAGAGCTGGGCCTTCCCCAGTTCAGCTATGCTCGCTGTGCTTCCTGGGTTCAGCTGTGCTTGCTCTCAGTCCTCAGCGCTTCCAATTGCTCTTCTCCTTGTGGGGATGGGACCAGCAGAGCCCAACTAAAAGGGCACCCAGTCCCGTATACTCTGCACTGAGGAGTGCTGTGCCGGAGCGGTGGCAAAACAGCTGCGCCGGCCAAAAGAGTCGTGCTGGCAACCTGTGTGGCTCCTTCGCCGGGAATCTCCCAGTTTGTGGGCATCAAAAATTCGTTTGCAATTGCGGCATCCACTCACTCTTTGTGCTTTCACTGGGAGCTACAATCCTGAGCTGCTGCTATGTGGCCATCTTGGATCTCTCTCCCCAAAAAAGAAGTCTTAACCAATTTTTTAAAACTGAAATATTACGGATTACTTTCTATGACCAAAATTGAATGAGAGTATACAACAATAATAGAAAAGCATGAAACATTCACAAATATATAGAAATTAGGTTGCAGTGAGCCAAGATCACACCACTGCACTCCTGCCTGGGTGACAGAGCAAGACTCTGTCTCAAAAACAAAAAAAGATAAGAAATTAAGCAACACATTCTTAAGCATGCTTAGTTCAAAGGTTTAAATAACTACTATTGTGAAGATAATCATACAACTCAATGTAAATTTACAGATTTAATACAATGTTTTCAAAATTTCTCATTGCACTCTTGAAGAAACAGAAACAGCAACTCCCAAAGTATATAAAATATCAAGAGGCAACAAAGTACCCAACAATCTTTAAAAAAGGAATAATGTTGGATGAATTACAGTTCTTGATTTCAAAATACATTACAAGGCTACAGAATTAAGGCTAGGTGAGGTGGCTCGCGCCTGTAATCCTAGCACTTTGGGAGGTGGTGGGTGGATCACATGAGGTCAGTTCAAGACCAGCCTGGCTATCATGGTGAAACCCCCATCTTATATTAAAAAAAAAAAAAGAAAGAAAAGAAAAAGGCCGGGCGTGGTGGCTCATGCCTGTAATCCAAGCATTTTGGAGGCCAAGGAGGGCGGATCACCTGAGGTCAGGAGTTCAAGACCAGCCTGACCAACACGATGAAACGCCATCTGTATTTAAAAAAAACTACAGAATTAAACAAATTGGCATGTCAAGGTGAAAAAGTAGACTAATCAAATAGAATGCAGCACATAAACTTACACATATATGATTATATCAAGAGTTATTTGCATACCCATTATTGTAACATTGTTACTAAAGCCAATAGATTGAACCAATGCAAATTTCTGTCCACAAATTATTAAGTAGATATAATTTGAAACATAAATACACTAAAATATCACCCACGTTTGAGAAAGCAGGAAATATTCTGACAACCATAAAGATAAAGCCCAATAATACTATGCAAAATGAAATGAGCCAGCCACAGGTTTAGAGAACATAAACATTCAAACCATATTATAGAACAACTTGGCTTAACAGACTCCTACAAAACTTTCCAGTTGAAATCAAGAGATTCTCTCATCAAAAGCAAAATATTATTATTTGGACCTGGTATATTCTGTTGGGAAACATAAGTCATATTAACTTGAGGAACATTGGCTGGGTGCAGTGGCTCATGCCTATAATCTCAACACTCTGGAAACCAAGGAGGAAGGATTTCTTGGAGCCAGAAGTTTGAGACTAGCCTGGGCAACACAGTGAAATCCTGTCCCTACAAATAATTTTAAAAACTACACTAGCCAGACATGGTAGTGCATGTCTGTAGACTCAGCTACTCAGGATCACTTTAGCCCAGGAAGTTGAGGCTGCATTAAGCCAAAATCATGCCACTGCACTCCAACCCGAGTGACAGAGTAAAATCCTGTCTCAAAACAACGATAAATAAATTTTAAAAGATCAAAATTACATGCTCTGTGTTTTCTAGCCACAACTAAATAAAACTAGGAACTAAAAGCAAAACTGGAAAATCCAAAAATATATGAAAATAAAACACATTCTTCAACATTTTCTTACTCAGATTCAAAAAATTTTTCAAATACATCAGTACAACATACAGTGATAAATTTAATATAAGCCCTAAACAATCCCAATAGCAGTTTTTTATAGAAATATTGTTTAAAAATTTTAAACGTGATTATAAACTATACCCAAACACCCATGAAAAAGAATAAAGAGGCATGATAGTTTTTTATTTAAAAACATATTAAAAGCTACAATAGCAAAAACAATCTGGTACCAATAAGAAGACAGATAAATAGATGAAACAATAGAATACACAGTTCAGAAATAAACCCTATTGCATATGATCTTCCACAAAATTGCCATGAACACCCAATACAGAAAAGATAAAAAATAATATTGGAAATTTCAACATTAGCTGAGGTGGTGGTGTGTACCTGTAATCCCAGCCACTCAGGAGGCTGAGGCAGGAGAATCGCTTGAACCTGCAAGGAGGAGGTTGCGGTGAGCCAAGATCGCACCACTGCACTCTCCTGAGCAACAGAGCAAGACTCCATCTCAAAAAAATAAATAAAAATAAAAAATAGCCCGGGTGCGGTGGCTTACACCTGTAATCCTAGCACTTTGGGAGGCCAAGGTGGATGGATCACGAGGTCAGGCGACCGAGGCCAGGAGACCGAGGCCATCCTGGCTAACATGGTGAAATCCCATCTTTACAAAAAATACAAAAAACTAGCTGGGTCTGGTGGCACCCACCTGTAGTCCCAGCTACTTGGGAGGCTGAGGCAGGAGAATTGTTTGAACCCGAGAGGTAGAGGTTGCAGTGAGCTGAGATTGTGCCACTGCACTCCAGCCTGGGTGACAGGGGGAGACTCCATCTCAAATAAATAAAAAATAATATTAGAAACTGGATATCAACACTGGTAAAATAAATTTTGATCCTTTACTTGAACCATATACAAAAAATATTTTAAATAAAATACTTGGACATAAAAAAAAAAAAAAACCTAACAGATTCCTTAAAAAAAAATATAGGGAAAACTCATGACATTGGACTGGCCTCATTTTCTTAGATACATTATATGCATAAGCAACAAAGAAAAGAAAAGAAAAATTTACCTGCACTAAACTTCAAAATTTCTGTAAATCAGAGGAAACATTCAACAGAGTGATAATGTCTATTAGAAAATGAGTGAAAATGTATGCAAATCACATGTGATATAATTTAATATTCAGAATAAACACCTCTTGAAACTAAAGTTAAATAATTTGATTTTAAAACGGGCAAATAATTGAAGTAAATTTTCATCAGAAAATGTACACAACTGGGAAAAAGCATTTAAAAAGACATACAAGATCATGAATTCATAGAGATATGCATAAAAATCACAATGAAAAACAAAATCACCTCACACCCATTAGAATGGCAACTATAAATTTCTTTTAAATCACCAAATCTGTTGACGATGCAATGAAAATGAAACCCCTGTTGACTGTGGAAAACAAGGATGCAGCCATTACTTTAAACTACTTAAAATGTTTCTCAAATACTTAAAAGTTTAAAAAAATTCAAGTTGAGCATGATAGCTCACACTTGTAATCCCAGCACTTTGGAAGGCTGAGGAGGGTGGGTCATGAGGTCAGGAGTTTGAGACCAGCCTGGCCAACATGGCGAAATCCTGTCTCTATTAAAAATACAAAACTTAGCTGGACCTGGTGGTGCATGCCTGTAGTCTCAGCTACTTGGGAGCCTGAGTCAGGAGAATTGCTTGAACCCGGGAGGCAGAGGTTGCTGTGAACCAAGATCACACCATTACACTCCAACCTGGGTGACAAAGTGAGACTTCATCCTCTCCCCCCCAAAAACATTTTTCCTTTCACATGGAGGCATCTTCTGTCTTACACTTTTAAATTTTTTAAGGGTTCTACCTTCCTCTCAGTGATCTTTGTTCAAGCTTATGGTGAGAGCCAAAGTGCTCTTCATGGCATGTAATATACAGCATAATCTGACTGCTTTTTCATTGTTTTGGGGACACATAAATATCTGCCTAATATCGAGAAACTCTTTGCTAAACTAGTTTTTAAGTTCTCTTTCAGCATCATGTCTGAAATTGTTTTATGTGAGAGTAGTGGTTTCTGTTCCTGTGGTGTTTGTTAATTTCTCTGCACATTCCACCACATTTCTATTACTAGAGTCTTGAAATATGGTTTGACACTATAAAGTATAATATTCTTTTGCTTTGTTGTTTCTCCTCAAGACTGCTTTGGTCACAAGCCTTGGTCACAAGGCTTCTGGCTATTCAAATTTTATTGTAGTTTCATGTAAATTGTAAAACTGCATTTTCCATTTCTTTGGAAAAAAAGAAACACTGAAATTTTCATTGAGAATTCACTGAATCTATAGATCACTTTGAATAATATGGCACTTTAAAAATATTTCTTTTAATCCATAGACATGAAATATTTTAAATTCATGTCTTTTCTAATTTCTTTCATTGCTATTTCTTTAATTGTAAAAACTTTTTACCTCCTTAATTAAATTTGTTTTCAGAAATTTATTACTCTAATGCTATTGTAAATGAGATTGTTTTCTTCCTCTCTCCTACCAGATAGTTTAAGTCTATGGAACCGTAACTTGTATGTTAATTTTATATGTTCCTAATACACTGAGGGCATTTATTAGTTCAGACATGTTTTAATGTACAATATAAGATCACATGATTTACAAACAGCAATCTTTTACTCATTTGTTTTCAATTTCAATAACTTCTTTTTTTTTTTTTTTTTGAGATATAGTCTCTCTCTGTCACCCAGGCTGGAGTGCAATAGCATGATCTTAGCTCACTGCAACCTCAGCCTCCTGGGTTCAAGTAATTCTCCCTGCCTTGGTCTCCCAAGTAGCTAGGATTACAGGCATGAGTCACTGCGGCCAGTGTATTTTCCGTTGTTTTGACTAATTTTTATGCCACATTCTTTCAGTGCTATATTAAAACAGAGGCATTAACAATAGGCACAACACAGTTTTGCATTGGTGTCTGTGAATTTGAAGAAGCAAACACCTCTTCAATCTGGCTTTGGGAGGTAAGGATCTTCTATTCTTGGGCCCCCAGAGTGATGGGATGCCCTCTGGGTTTGCAGTGGAGACGGGCTGTAGCTTGGTCACAAGGCTGCTGGGTCTGCACTAGGGTCCACCTTTAGTTGGCTTGTTACAAGGGCTTGGGTAGTTGTAATTCCCATTTTATTTTTTGACAGACGAATATTCTTCAGGACTTTGCTTTGAGGGCAGACACTAAGACAGCTGTTTTTTGTTTGTTTGTTTTTTGAGATGGAATTTCATTCTTGTTGCCTAGACTGTAGTGCAATGGTGTGATTTCAGCTCACTGCAACCTCTGAATCCTGGGTTCAAGGGATTCTCCTGCCTCAGCCTCCTAAGAAGCTGAGAATGCAGGCATGTGATACCATGCCCAGCTAACATTTGTATTTTTAAAAGAGATGGGGTTTTACCATGTTGGCCAAGCTGGTCTCAAACTTCTGATCTCAGGTAATCCACCCATCTCAGGCTCCCAATGTATTGGGATTACAGGCATGAGCCACTGTGCCAGGACAAAAAAAAATTTTTAGAACACAGCTTTTCAGAAACTGTTTTCTTTGAAACATAGCTTCCCAAATCACACTGTAAGGACTGGCTTTCTTTTTGGCCTCGGGATCTCCCATCTGTGTCATCTGTTGTGTTCACTCTCACCTACCTGGGAGTTCATCCACCATCCCATGTTGCTTCATATTCCAGGGCTCTTTTTCTTTCTCTAGACTGGTGATCAGGTCTGGCTTAGAGACAGAAATACCTGTTTTATTAAAAATGAGGAACATGAACAAATCTTCCTTATATTCTGTAATTACCAATTTACTAATGTGCTCAGTAAAGAGGATGTAATAGAATATTCTAGTAAATTAATCCCCAAATACTAATTTATAAAAGAAATTTCTAAATATTTTAAATTTATAGGTTCTCAATTTCATTGCCCAGTACTACTTAATAGAAAATTGATTGTGGTAATCAGATTTTAAGGTGTGGACTACAATATTTTAGGCCACTCAATTCCTGAAATTATCACTAATCAAGAGTACATAATACAGATCAGCTTAGGAATATGCAAAGTTCAGGTGAAGATAAAATATTTTGAAGAAATTCCTCTCTACATGAACAAATCCCCCAAATTTTCTTAAAAATAGGAATCTGAAATTCATTTATGCAAAGCATAAATTACCAATAAACATTCTACAAAGAGGAGAAATGAATATTAGGGTATATTAAGAATTGTGTATTAAAGTTATTCTCACCCAGGAAGATCAGGTTTCTGTAGTTCTCTAACATCACATTCCTATATAAATTCTGCTGTGCTCTGTCCAGGCATTGCCACTCCTCCAGAGAGAATTCTATGGCCACATCTGTAAATGTCAATGGTCCCTGAAACACACACACACACACACACACACACACACACACACACACACACACACACACACACACACGGAATAAGAGAAAAAGAGAGAGAGATAAACATATATCCCAAGTGGCCACAGGCAGAATTTTTTATTTCATTTAAGGTAAAATGAGAGAGTAAAGGGAACTGGTTCTGACTTATATGAGTGACTGAAATTATTCAATAAACTAATTTTCAAACAGAAACATTCCCTAATATATTCTCTTAACATTGAGAAAATACTGGCATAAGATCCACAACATCAGTGCATATATGACATTTTTCTAAATGATAAAGTATAAAATTAAGGGCATGAATACAAACATATATATTTTTGAGTACTATGTTTACATGTTACAGAATGAGTTGTGTATATTTTTCAGATCAAAAAGACGTTGTGTTAGAATTTATCTCTCAAATTTTAACATGTTCAGTGAACTGAAGATTTTGTAAATGCAGATTATTTTTCAGAAAATCTGGAATGAAGTCTGAGTTGTTGAATTTCTAACAAGCTCACCAGTAATGCCAATGTTTTTGGCCCCAAAAGAATATTTTGTCAAACAGCCAATAGGTGTAAGAACCTGTAGATTTTCCCAGTTTTTTTTTTTTTTTTTTTTTTTTTTGGTCCTGTAAAAAAAGTTGAGAGCTTTAATTTTCCAAATAATGATATATGCAAAGAAAAACTAAGGAAGCGCCAGGGCACACCTTTTGAGGCCCTCCCCTGCCCCACCCCGTGCAAAAAAAAAAAAAAAAAAAGAAAGAAAGAAATCCTAAGGAAGAAGGGCAGCTGCCAGATTAAATGTTATGGTTTATACACATCAACTGCATAACGATAGTTGTTAATAAAGAAAAAATAATCAACTCTAGAGCAAAAGAGTCTGTCAGAGAGCTCTTTAAGCAAGTTAATCATTAACATCAACTGCACTAACACAAATTTTTATAATGTGCTGGGTGCACACAGAAAGACACAGCTTCACTGATGTGATATTGCCCCCTAAAAGTAAATTACAGTCCGAATTTTAACCATAAAGAAACATCAATTTTATTCAAACTATAAGATACAGATATCTCCTGTGTTCTGTAATTTTTTTTTTTTTTTTTGAGATGGAATCTTGTTCTGTCACCAAGGCTGGAGTGCAATGGCATAATCTCAGCTCACTGCAACCTCTGCCTCCCAGGTTCAAGTGATTCTCCTGCCTCAGCTCCTGAGTAACTGGGATTACAAGCATCCACCACCACACCCAGCTAATTTTTGTATTTTTAGTAGAGACAGGGCTTCACCAGGTTGGTTAGACTGATCTCAAACTCCTGACTTCAAGTGATCCACCCGCCTCGACCTCCCAAAGTGCTGGAATTACAGGCATGAGCCACTGCACCCGGCCAAGTGTTCTGTAATTTTTCATAGTGATTTTATGTAATCTATTTTTAGCACTCTAGAGAGGTTTCTCCTAATACATATTTTTAGAATTTTCTGGGTAATAAACGTCATCCTGTTTAAATAAGCATTTTTAAAATCCTGTTCTGCATGAAGCCAATGGAGAACACAGAACCTTAACATTACATGTTCTCCATCTTTACTGAGGACCCCAGCTTTCCTCAGTAGAAATCTTGAATATCCACACCTACACCTCATGTTCCATGGTCACAAGGGAACATTTTTAATATTGCAGATTATAAATTCTTGGTGAGAATTCTACATGGCATATAAAAAGCTATGGGATAGGAAAAGTAGAGAAAGATCTGGTACATAAGAAGGAAGTATTTTTCAGAGACCTTTGATTACTATAAGAATTTCAAAAAGTAGTTAAAACACACTCATTAGGGAGGAAAAACACAAGGAGAAGCAGAGACTTGCAAGCACTAAATGCATAGCATTCCAGGAGGCAGAGTGGACATAGCTCTCCATCTGGGACATGAATAGCTGAAAAAAATCACCATGTATTCTTCTTACTCCCCTTTCTCCAAAATTCCTGCTCAGATGAGCTTCTCCAAACAAATGGACACCTGTATCTTGAGAATGTGCCTTTTAAAATGTCAGCACCACCTCTTCACCTGCTCCCACCATACCCACAGGCAAGAACCAAGATGTGCAGAAAAAGTCCACCTATTTATCTTCTTTATAACACAAGAAATTCAGGAACAATGCACTGCTTCATGGAGATACATTTCTTTCCTGTCCTCAGGTGCCCTCCCCTGCCACAGACACTAGCAGTTTCTGCTACAGTAATGGTAATATGGACCACACTGCCCTGTCCCTGTCAAACCCAGACAGAACAGGCCCTGTGACCACCCTTTAGTGCAAAGGAACTTAACTCTCATGAATGTGTCTTGAAGCTTTCATACTTGATTCTAGCCTCACCTTAGAGTCACTATGAGGTACTTCATTAAAACAACATGAATACTTCTATGCAGAACCTTCTATGTGGAAAGGCCACAAGTAAACAGATTTTTGCAAATTGGCTATGGAATCCTAATTAGAAACCTCAGCTGATAATCACTTAGCAAAGCATTGCCTCTCAAGCTTTAATGAGTTGATACATCACTTGGTAATTTTGACCCCATTCTATGTAATGTAATTCTGAAGGACTGAAAAGGATCCAAATTGGTGTTTTAAACAAGTCCTGTCCAGGCTGATGTTGCTCCTCCCAGGCTCCTTATTAGCATTAATTAGAGAAAGCAGGCACAGCACAGAGTCCCTTACACTCAGCACTCTTATCCCAGCACAAAAACTTCTGATACAAATGAGGACAACTCATCTGTATACTAAAGTATCATATTCCTTGCTTTGTGATAACCTACCCTTTGTTAGCCTAACTGTCTTTCTGAGCTGAGAGCTGTTCAGACTTCATGTTAGCTTCTTGAGCTGGACAGACTCCATGTTAGTTTCTTGAGTTGCCCTCCTTTTTCTCCCCCTTTCCCCTGAGCACATAGCCAGGTTAAGCTGATGACAAGCAGACCCAGGAATGCCTTTATTGATAAGATACCAAGTCAAGCAGTACCAGCAGCCCCTGGGAATGCAGATGTTAAGTGCCCAGAGCCCCCATATCTATAAGTTGTATGTCTTCTGTAACAGTTTGAGCCCCTGCACCTGGTACTGTTTACTTCTTCTGTACTGGTTTATCTTTTAACTTTCTGTTTGCTCTGCTTCTGTGAAAAATTGCTTCAGCTAGGGTCCCCCTCCCTTTTCAAACTAGGGTATAAAAAACCACCTAACTCTCTTCAGGGCCAAGGGAATTTGGGGTGTTAGCCATCTCTCAGCTGCCGGCAATAAAGGACTCTTAACTCTATCTCAGAGTGTGGCACGTTCCTTGACTTGCTCAGGTACAACAGCTGGCTCTTTAAAGTTTAAAGAACAGGTGGCCTACTTACTTAAAGAGTCAAAGTGGCTGGGCAAGGTGGCTCAGGCCTATAATCCCAGCACTTTGAGAGGCTGAGGCAGGTGGGTCATGAGGTCAAGAGATTGAGACCATCCTGGCCAACATGGTGAAACCCTATCTCTACTAAAAATACAACAATTAGCTGGGTATGGTGGTACATGCCTATAGTCCCAACTACTCAGGAGGCTGAGGAAGGAGAATTCCCTGAACCCAGGAGGTAGAGGTTGCAGTGAGCTGAGATCTCGCTATCACACTACAGCCTGGTGATAGAGTGACACTTTGTCTCAAAAATAAACAAATAAAAACCTCAACGTGGAATGGACTCAATTATGGCAGACAGAAGGTAGGATCAGATTGCAGCTCTGACTTGGACAGAGAAGTGTGCAAAGGCTCACAATATGAATTTTAGCTTCAGATTGACTGCAAGAACAAACCAGTAATCCCTAGAGGACCCACAGACCCTCTGAAGGAAGCAGACTGTTCCTGCAGGACCTAGAAGACATTCCAAATACTGTGAGTGCCCCAACTGCAGAAGTGGGAAAGGGAGCGCCTCCTCTCCTGAACACATACCCCCACTAGAGAAACTGAAGGTCCGTCTGCAGAAGGTTCCGACCTTACCTGGAGCTGAATCAGTTTAGAAAGCTGAGTAAAATACAGGGGTAGTGGCAGCAGCAGAAAGGCCCTGGGAGCTCACTGGGTCTCCAAGCACGCAACACTGCCTGGCAGGCACCACCGGGATCCATCGGGAGGGCAGCCAGAGGAGAAGCGGGGAACACTCCACAGAGAGAAGGACATTCCCAGCTGAACTTAGTCACAATTTGAATGGGGCAGGAAGCCACTTGGCCAGAACCTGGGGGAGGGTGCAAGCCCAGGGTGCAGCCTCCACAGACAGGAAAAGAACCAAGCCCTTTTTTTCTCCCCTCATCTTGGAGGTAAGTAGCCTGGGGCAAGTTCTCAAACCCACCACCTGGAAACAGACTCAGGGCTGTTGGTGGGTGGCATGGTGGGAGTGAGACTGGCCCTTCGGTTTGCATGGGAGCTGGGCAAGGTCTGTGACTGCCAGCTTTCCCCCACTTCCCTGACAACCTGGATGACTCAGCAGAGGCAGCCATAACCCTCCTAGATACAAAACTCCAATGACTA
>CAUYQU010093176.1:0-69130 GCA_963574635.1 Cheracebus regulus | reverse complement strand
CCGGGAATCTCCCAGTCTGTGGGCATCAAAAATTCGTCTGCAATTGCGGCATCCACTCGCTCTCTGCGTTTTCACTGGGAGCCACAATCCTGAGCTGCTGCTACGTGGCCATCTTGGATCTCTCTGCCTATGCAACATTTTTTTTTGAGACAGAGTTTCGCTCTTGTTGCCCAGGGTGGAGTGCAGAGACACAATCTTGACTCACTGCAACATCCATCTCCCCATTTCAAGTGATTCTCCTGCCTAGGCCTTCTGAGTAGCTGAGATTACAGGTGTCTGTCACCACGCCAGCTAATTTTTTTATATTTTTAGTAGAAATGGGGTTTCGCTATGTTGGCCAGGCTTGTCTCGAACTCCTGACCTCAGGTGATCCACCCGCCTTCACCTCCCAGTGCTGGGATTACAGGCATGAACCACCGTGCCCAGCAATAAGAACATGTTTTACAAGTGAGGGCAGATAAGTTTTTATATCTTTTTTGCGGGGGATGGAGTCTTACTTTAACACCCAGGCTAGAGGACAGTGTGTGACTTTGGCTCACTGCAACCTCTGCCTCCCAAGTTCAAGTGATTCTCCCACCTCAGCCTCCCGAGTAGCTGGGACTACAGGTGCCTGCCACCACGTCTGGCTAATTTTTGTATTTTTAGTAGAGACAGGGTTTCACCATATTGGCCAGGCTGGTCTATCATCTGTTTTTTGTTGTTTTTTTTTAATAAACTGCCAATTTATGTACTTTGCCTACTTTTCTGCTTTATCTAAGGTTTATTGCATATTAAGTGTATTAACCTTTTGGCCTGCCATCCATGCTGCAAATGCCTTTATTTCAGCTTATTATTTTCCTTTTAATTTTATGTTCACCTATTTTCATTTATAAACTGTAGATGAAGTGTTTTAGTGTTTTTAAGTTGTTTCTCCCTTTGCTATCGTGCTAAATAATACCTATTGCTTACTGATAATTTACTGTGTGTCAGGCAATATATATGCATATAGTGATTTACATGTATTATTTAAGTTAAGCTCAAACAGTTCTTGAGTTAGGTACTATTACATCCATTTTATGGATCAGAAAACTAAGGCACTAATAGGTTGAATATCTTGTTTCTGGTAGGCACATCTAGTAAGTGGCAGAGCCAGGAATTAAAGCTAGTCGCTCTAATGCCACACTTAGCTACTACGTTCTACTGCCTCCTAGCAAAGCACTCTCATTTGAAGATATTATTTACCTACTTTTTTATGGTTACATACTTTTAGAAAGTTACACACTTAAACATTCTACTTTGAAAATGTCAGTATATTCAAATTTCATAATACAGAGTTATATGTAATAGTCTTTGCAAAGTTAAAATAATTCATTTATTTTAGAACTGAAATGAATACATCACCCAGTTTGACTGATATTTGGAAAACTGTACTAATAGAATATTGGAAGGTGTGGGAAGAATTGTAATAGAGAAAAGAAAACTAAACAGTTTTTAAAAAATGCAACTATTAAGTTCAAGAAAAAAGCAAATGGTTAATAAAACATAACCATAGTGTACTATAACATTAAGTTCTGACTGCTATTTGCAGTTATAATAAAATGAATAATGAATATTTAACTACACATAAAAAGTGAATAGAGGGTGAGGAAATGAAGAATGAAAAAAGTGGAAACAGGCAACTCTGGTAGACTCAGGTATAATTTTCTTAGATCTTCTTGACTCACCTCTATATCTGATATTAAACTCTACTGGGGCTGCTGTGAGCAGTCTTCTTGTTTCTGGCCCTTACTGCAGCATGTTACTTACAGGGACTATACCTTCCTTAAATACAATACCCATCCCTTCTCTACTCTACTATGGTGGGGTTTTTTTTTTGGTAGTTCCTGACTCTAAGTGAATTTAGAAAGATAATCAGAAGAAGGAGGATGGGTAGAGGGAAAATGAATAAATTTACAGCCACCAACTATTAGATGGATTTAGATTGTACACATAATTAATACAGAGAGAAATTGTTTCATTTTCTCAAGATCCTCATTTTCTCCCTCGAGACATATCTGTCACTTTTAGAAATATTTCTAAAGATGAATCCCAAAAGACTAAAACAGGATTTTCTTTCCCCCTCATACAAGAGCACATTTCTTCATTTAACAAGTTAAATATATAATACTAATAAATAATTCACAATACTAAAAATGAATATAATAAATTCAAAGAAGAGGAATTATGAAATAGGGTAAGCAGCCAGTGTTGTTTCTGAACACAATTTCATTTACTATCTAATTTAGCCACATTGCACCTTCTCTTCCTCATTAAAATCCTGGCCACATATTGCTGCTTCTCCCTTCTAAGGTCTGTTCTTTAAATAGCACATGGAACTCCTACTGGTGTGACCTTTCTTCTTGGCAGGTCATCTGAGAATATTAACTGGAGTACTTTGTACCATAGTTCCCAGAAGAGCCGGAGACCTCAACATTTTGAGAAGCTTCACTATTGAAAGTCTAAGCAGTTTGCCAAGACTGACTGATTTTCTTTACACTAAGGAAATTTCTCCTGTGTTTGCAATGAGTAGCTATCAAAGGGACATTTATAGCTCTAAATTAGTTCCAGTACCTGTAAAGAGACCCATCCCTGAGATGAGGCAGGCAATGGGGAGACACATTTGTTTCAGGAGCATGGAAGGAAGTTATCTGAAAAATGCTGGCTGCAAAGGGTAAGCAGCCAGTCCTGCAGGGAGGTCTCAATACAGTATGACCAGCGGCCCCACAGGTGGCAGAGCACAGCAAAAGCACAGCAAGAGCACGTGATATTTATTCGAAGTCAAGGGAGGTAAGCAGGAAACCAGAATACAGCTTAGGGCAAGAGCAAGGCAGGGCTCCAACTCCAGAGAGATTGAACAATGAAATGGCTTTAAAACAACAACAACCTGCAGTTATCAAAACTGGGGCCAAAATGGCAGACACCCTGAAATAAACTGGTGAAAAGCAATCTTAAAACAGATGAACAGCAAATGAGCTAGAATCTTGGAGACTATTTGGTTGCCTCATATGATTTCTAGGACTGGAGCAATGTTGCTGATCTTCATACTGAAATTTATGTCATGGGGAGAAAATATAATTCCAACTTCCTAGAGAACCATGACTGAAGCTACTCAAGGCTGAGTGGGCAGAAGTATATCTTTGTCTCTAGGGGAAACTGTAAGACATGCTTGTAGCTTATAAAAGTCATCCACAATTTTTAATCTTTTGTTTTGGGGGTCAGCCAAAATCCTATACTCTAACTATTGTAATCCAGGTGAGTGAAGGCAGTAATCTGAATTACTATGGGGATTGAGGGTTGGGGAGAAGGTGATGGGCTGAAACAATGATTGGAGTAGAAAGAGGGAAGGGGGTTAGGAATTGTGAGCAGGGAATTATTACAGAGAATGGTTCTCTGGTTTCTGCATTGGCTTGAACAAGGAGTGATGCTTGTAGGGAGTGGGGATGGTCTGATGCCTAGATGTAAAATCCGGTTTCACTTTGTACTTCCTGTGTGAACATGAGTCAATTACTTAACCTTTCCGAGGATACAACAAATTTCAGAGTTCATACTTTGGTACATATGAGAGTCTACTAACTGTTAAGCCCTAGGGTGAGTCCTGAGAGTAATAAGACAATTAAAATACAGCTCTTGAATTCATTGTTTGCAGTCAGCCAGGAGAGACCTGCAAAAACAATTAGCAAGATGCAATGGGAGAAGCGCTAAAATATCTGTGTGCATGAAGCATTCAGTGAACCCAGAATAAGGCACTCTGCTTGCAAATGTAGGGATAAGGAAAGTCTCATGTAGATGCGAGGAAAGAGGAATGGATATTGGAGGTAGGCTTGAATGAATAGTTTCACCAAAATGCGTTTTTCCTGTGATCTTAGACAAATTAATCTCTCTGAGCCTTAGTTTCTCAGTTGGGGTTAGTGATAGTACTTGTCCCAAGGAATGATGGTTAAATGAATTAATGCATGAAAAATGCTCAGCACGGTGCCTGTTACACAGCAAGAACTCCGTGAGTGTTTGCTGTTTTTTTTTTTTTTTTATTATCATTATTACCTTGGAAAGCCCTGGGAATCAGTTAGCTCTGATGGACTCAATGACATATCAAAGTCACAGCTAGTTAGTGGCAGAGACTGGACCAGGATCCAGGCTTCCAATTTTATACTCAAAATGAAAGGAGAATTCTGGCCTCATCCAATTCCACTTTTTCCACTGAATATTAAATTGGATTCTTTTATGTAAAGTAGGCTTTCCAAGTGACTTTTCCCAAAGGAAAGTTTTGTTTGTTTGTTTGTTTGTTTGAGACGGAGTCTCTCTCTGACACCAGGCTGAAGTGCAGTGGCACAGTCTCAGCTCACTGCAACCTTTGGCTCACTGCAACCCCCACCTCCTGGTTCAAGTGATTGATTTTTCCGCCTCAGCCTCCTTAGTAGCTGGGACTATAAGTGCGCACCACCATGCCTGGCTAATTTTTTGTATTTTTAGTAGAGACGGTTTCACCATGTTGGCCAGGATGGTCTCGATCTCTTGATCTCGTGATCTGCCCACCTCGGCCTCCCAAAGTGCTGGGATTACAGGCATGAGCCATGGCGCCCAGCAGGAAGGTTTTTAATGAAATCATTTACTATCTGAATGAGCTTATATCCAAAAGGAGCTCCCACTTGGATAGAGCTGATCAGTCTACATTATATACAGTTTCACTTTGCTTACTGGACATCTTCATTTATTTCCAGCTACATATTTCTCTTATTTCATCCTCCTAAACTCCCTTGTCTCTGCAGCCTATTTAATTGACTTTTATATCAAAGGAAAGTGAAAGTAAAAATAGGTTTTACTTGTATTCAACATGCATTTACTGCCTGTTGTGGTTTAGAAGCTCTTTGCTGGCACTTTGGAAAAAGGTGAAAACACAAAGCATAGCCTCCATTTTTGAAAAAGTTAAAGCAAACAAGATCCATATGAAATGAGAAAACAGTAATTCTAGAACAATGTATTCTACAGTGATACGGGGTGGATTGGATACATTTATACAAAGGAGGCAAATTAAATTGGTGTTCTATTTCAAAAATGGAGGCTACGCTTTGTTAATGCTGGGGTATAGAAATAGGAAGAAACAGATATTTTAAACAAAAATTGTGGTCTCTGAGGAATTAAATGCATGGAGTTGTAAAGCTGGCAGAAGATAAAGGGCTGAAAAAAGTCTGGAAACAGACAGCTCAAGGCTTTAGGGTCAGTGGTATCCCTTTATAAAAATTGCTTCAATTCAATCTCATTTGTAAATGGGCATATTTGTAGTAGCCCTATATGTCTGTTGGGAAAGTGATGTAACCAAGACTATCTTATAAAAATCATAAGATGTTTGTTTTACTTCTTCCTCTTTCTTTGTCCTTTTCTTCCCCCATGCATGCTTGCTTGCACATAGTCATTTTGGTAGAGGGAGGTCATTAATAATTGATTAATTTCACAACCTAACCCCCAGGGGCTGCCTGCAAGATTAATGAACTTGTTTTTCTTTTAAAGAACAATGATCCTTAGGTCATGCGCACCTCCTTGATGGCATCCGGAAGTCTGATTGGCCCAGGGACACAGGTAGCTTTAATCATCAGAGAATCTCACCTCCCAGATAATCTACCTTACTCATAAAAGCCTCCCAGTTATGTTCAAAGACAGGTTAGATTTGAGAGGTGCCTCTCACACTCTTATGCTGTAGCCAAATTGAATAACTTTTCTTTGCTTTTATGCACTGACATGTCAGTGTTTGGCTTATTGGCATCAGGTACTCAACCTAAATTTGAGGTTCTAAAACAGTGTGAGATAGCATGCAGAGAGCACAGAGTGTGCCATGCTTGCCACACAGAAAGTAGTAAGCATGAGTTAATACGACTGCTGTTGTTTGAAAGGATCAAGACTCTGTGTGAATGAATCACAGATATCCCAGACACAGGATTTGTGTAGCTGTTATAAAGAGGGTTTCCTGCTGAAACTGGTGTAGGCATAAAGAACCTTGTGTTTCCTGTACAAAGGGAATTGAGAGAAACCACTTCATTCTTAGCCTGCAGGCAGCTGGAGAAAGAAAAGCCTCGAAGAGGCGACCAGAGTGAATGCATGGGAGCCAAAGGCTGGAGACCAGGGCAAGGAGGAAGTGGGTCAGCACAGATGGAGCTTCCACAAGGTCTGTATCAATTTTGGAAACTGAAGTCCAGAAACTGGGGCCACAGTGGGGCAGTCTTCCACTTGCTCCTTTTTATGAACGAACTAGCACCATGGAAAGAATGGGGTGGGACAGACTGAAAAATGACTGAACTTTATGCATTTTTGCTTTTTGGATGATATTCCAATTCAGGATTACACAAACTAATGCAAGTGAAAGCATTTCGTAAATAACAAAACACTATGCAAATAGAGTATTATCTTTGTTCTGTGCAGAATTTATACCTAGAGATTTCCTTAAGTGATACTGAACTAGTTTGTGTACTTCAAGCAGGTGTCTGAGCACAGTAAATAGAGGAGGGTCTGTGGGTCTGAGAGTGGCTAAGGGAAGAGCCAAGCAGGGCTGGAGGAGCTCACCCAAGAGGCAGCTCTTCTGTGGGTCCCAAGCCTGGAGCAGCAGAAGTTATGCTGAGAGTTTGCCAAACATCCCAAGTGTTCTATTTGGAAGTTTGAAGGGTATGCATTTTGTAATAGGGTTAGATGAAGTGAAAATGCCAAGCTGGAGATAAACAAAAGTTGTGCTTTAAGAGTTTGGCTCCTAGTCCATGTTTATTAATTATTTGCTGAAATGAAGACAAGTGTGAGATGGTAATATAACACTAAAACATGCTAATAAGTCCATGGTGCTATGCTGAAAGTGCGAATAAGCCTTGCAAGTAAGTGCACGGTGTTTTGGATTTGATGTTAATGGCAGCAGAAAGCCACTAATATAAGCATTGAATGGTGTTCCAGGGTCTTGTAAACTACTGAAAATTGAGGAAATAAATGTGTATCAAAGGTCACTCATTTACTAAGTGGTCTTTAAACAGGAACATTTTAATCGTGAGATAATAGTTGCTGCAGTGACTTATTTAAGCAAGATTACAGGCTCTTCTCTAAACAACGCTGCAATTCTTCATTGAGCAGGCTATTCATGGCACAAGAATGGACAAGAGACTTGGTTTTGAAATTGGTCTGCCCTCTGGTAACCAAGCCATGCACCCTAGTATAGGGCTAGATCTCCTCAGAGAAAGGGACACATTGTTCCACTTTGCACAGAGGCATCTCACGGGGTAATGGTGGCCCTGTCTTGAACAATCTAAAAACACAATGCATGCTTTTCTGCTTAGATAACTTTTTAGGGTCACTTCCAGACTCTGGGGTGAGAACCAATGAAATGAGCAATAAAGCTAAAGAAAAAGAAGATTAAAAAAACCATCAAAATGTAAAGTAGAGGACATGAAAAAGAACAGCAAAGTGAGCTGAGTCATGAACAGTAGGAGGTCTTGAGATAAATGGAGTGTCCCTACGTATTTCTGGTATTTTGAGTAAACACGAAGAGAAAGTTCACAGTGACCTAATCAAGGGCAGAAATGAAAGTGGGACAAAATGCCACGTGGGGGCATTTTGCAATGAGAAGCAACATGAGTCTGGCACCTAAATCCAACAATTGTGTAGCCCGGGTGGAAAAAAGTCCACGTTACCAGCAACATGCCTGTTTCTTAGGGAGAATGAGTAAAATGAATATGCTCCAGTGGCCCTCTGTGTTTCTCACATTCATCCAAACTCCCTTTCTCCTTTGCCCCAGCACTGCAGTGGAACTGGATGGCTACAGCTTACATTTCATATTTCAATTTGGGCGATGGATGGGTGAGAACTTCTGTACTATGTTTGCATCTGTAAGACTTGGCTACTCTTGTTTCTAACTTCTGGATGCTCAGGTACACACTGAAGAAAGGAAGTCCTTAGCTCTGAGTAGCAGTTTGGTCCTGAAACTACCTAAAAAATGGCTCAATTCCTTTCAATTTCCAAGGAAAGCCGAATTTACACATTAGAAAGCGAGATGAAAATACGTAAGCATAGAATTCCATAGAGATAGATTAGATTAGTTTCAAGGATATACATGGCTCACAGTATATTCCATGCTTCTCCATAGGCCAGGAAAATTTGCAGCTAACACCCTTCCTGAATTCTTGTCCTATAGGGCTTTTGTGTGGGACATCATTGATCCCTATGAGTTCCAGCTGAGCAATTTATGACATGTTCTATTCCCCCTTGAGATTAGCCTTTAATAATTTATTTATTCATCCAACATTTAAGAGACCTCAATGATGTTAGATACTGGGACACAAAGATAACTAAGGCATGGTCACTGTCCCCAAAGTCCTTAGTAAGGGGAGATA
This sequence comes from Cheracebus regulus, assembly GCA_963574635.1. Classification (NCBI taxonomy): domain Eukaryota; kingdom Metazoa; phylum Chordata; class Mammalia; order Primates; family Pitheciidae; genus Cheracebus; species Cheracebus regulus. The sequence goes on along the minus strand of CAUYQU010093176.1, from coordinate 60,755 downwards.
AGACATGTACTTTTTAAAAGCCACAAAATGCTGTGGTGAAATGGCAGAAGTATGTCTAGGGACCAGAAGGGACTCCAAGAAGGAAGAGGTGCTCCCAGGTACGACAAGCTGTGGAAATAATGAAGCCATGGGGCAAAGAACTTGGTGCAGTCAGGAAGATGAAGTTAGATCGGTTGGCCAATTAAAACCCTGGTCTTGGAGCAGGTAGGATAAAGGATAGGCCCACGTGGAAGAGGCCCAGGTGAAAGTTTTGCTTCTCCTGGGGACTTCCTCTACATTTCGACCCAGGCCTGCCAGGGATGAAATGTAGAGGAAAACCCCAGGAGGAGCATAACTTTCCTTTAACCCAGAAACCACAAGACTTGGCTGCCTTATGATGAAGCGGTAGTTCCCAAATATGTCTTCAATGAAGAAAATTTAATGTTTAAGATTCTAGAACTTGCGGAGTTGGGAGTTGCCTGGGAGATGAAATGTTCTCTCCATCACCTTCAGCCCTTGGTGCTGAGTTCATTAGCATGTTCAGTTCTAATCTTAGCTGTGAAAATATGTATTTTTAAACATTGACACATTTATTATTTAGTGCTGGCTTTAACCGTTTACACATTCACTGATAAAAGATTAAAAATATGTCTTACTATACATTGCTGCCTATAGTTAAAACAGCATCCCTGTTTCTCCTTTTTTCCCTTGTTCTCTATTTTTGAAACTGAGTTAATAATCCCCTTGATGTAGAGATGGGGAGTTTCATCAGTACCAGATCATTTCACCGGCCTTTTCTCCCCTCTGAGATTTCCAGTGTCCTGACACTTCCTTTTCACTACAATTCACCAGCCATTTCTTGGTTTTAGATGAGATCCTATGGTCTCTCCCTATGAACACTACCTCTCAGACTGTCAGCATTTCTAACTTCTTACTCTGGAACTGTTTGCCTAGAATTTTTACCTAAACTCCTGAGTGCTTCTGGAGAATATAAAGATCTGTTTTGAGATGAATTCCAAACACTGTTAAGTAGGGCAGCATTTCTAAAGTCCTTAGAGCAGCACAGTGGTCCACCTTCAAGTGTGATAGTCAATACCCATTGCCTCCCCAAGAGCCATTTTCCCTTCTTTCAGTGTGTTCAGGTGGTGAGGAGAGATTTTTGCTTCCAAGAAGAATGGTCCTGACTACAGAATAGGCCTAATCAGTCATGGAAATCTCCTTCCCCTCGTCCACTGGTTGTTCTTGGTTTGGGCATTTGACCTTGTTCTGGGCAATAGGATATAAAAAGAAATCAGCTGGAGATTTCCTAAGTAAAGACAAGATTTTGTGCTGTGTTAATTTCCTTGGGCTGCCATCACGAAACATCACAAACTGGGTAGGTTACAATAGAAATGTAGTATCTCACAATTCTGAACACTCTAAGCCTGAAATAAGGTGTCAGCAGGGCCATGCGCCCTCTGAAAGCTGTGGCGGAAAAAAACCCTTTCTTGTCTCTTCCTGGCTTCTGATGCTTGCCAATGAAGAAGTTTGGATTGTGCCACCCCACAATTTTGACCTGAAGGCAATTGAGAAAAATCAGACACAGGATGAGCTCTCTGTCCACCTCCTATCTGCCTGAAAACAGAACATAAGTCCCCCTTGTGAAAGTGCCCCTCTCCACTCCCCTAACAGTAAAGGGATAAAGTACAGGGATAACTTATACCTTATCACTGGAGACAAGATGTCATCCAGAGGAATCTACAAAAACAAAACGTATTAACTAGCTCTCATCTATCATAAGTTTCCACATATATTTGCCTTCGCATAATTTGCTGCCCCTAGAAACTCATTTTACTCTGTCTTGCGACTTCTCTATAAAATTATTGTTCTTTGCTCAATGCTATGTAAGTTCAAGTTCTAACCACCCCTCTGAATTACTCATCACGGAATATTCCTGTGTGTATGTGCACCCGTATGTTAATAAACTTGCTTGTTTTTCTCTTGTTAATCTGTCTTTTGTCAGTCTAATATAGACTAGCCATATATATATTAGGGAGTCTAATTCTCCCTAGCTAGAGAACTTAAAATGGGTAGAGAAAAGTTAATTATTTTCCTCTCCTACACCAGCAATACTTGGCATTCCTCAGTTTGCAGCTTCAATACTTCAACTTCTGCCTTCTTCTTCACAGCGCTGCCTTCCCTCTGTGTGTGTCTGTGCCTTTACATAGCATTCTCCTCTTGTGTCTGCCTCTATTTTTTCCTTTTATAATGACACCAGTTATTGGATTAGGGCCCACCCTGGTTCAATATGACCTCATCTTAACTAATACATTTGCATTTCAAATAAGGCCACATTCACAGGTACTTGGGGTTAGGATATCAACATATCTTTTTTGGGAGGGACACAATTCAATCCATGTAAAGGCCTTTTGCTCCTTCCTTTCATTTGCCTGGAGGTGCAGCAGCCTCTTGTGACTATGAGGCTACACGCATGAGGAAACAAGCTAAAGCTGGTGGAAAGGAAAGCTAGGGAAAAGGTAGGAGTCTGATAGGATCACTACACAGTCTAACTACTGCCAGGAACCACTCACCTCTAGACCTCATGCCAGGTAAGAAAATTAACTCCAGGTTACTTAACCCACTGCCCGGTTTCTTTCACTTGTAGCCAAAAACATTCCAATGCATACACAAAATTTTCCCTAGTACATAATAAAATTAGAAAAATAGGACAGGTAATAAAATATTCATAGATCTGGATTCATTAAATTTAAAGGACTAATTTTTCTTCTGAAATTATGTTATCCCCACGTTTTAAAAAATTAAAATATTCTTTCTTTTACAAAATGATGGTATTTGTAGATTGTAATTTTTTTTTAGTGTCTTTGGTAAAGGGAGGAAGGAAAGAAGGAAGAGAAAAACGAAGGAAGGAAGGGAAGAAAAAAGATTACAGAAAGTTAGTTTTTCTCTAATTTTTAAAAATTCTTTTACTTAGCTTGTGAAATCCTAAAGTCTGTGATGAGGAGAATGCTGGCTGAACTTGCTTTGAAGGCCTAGAACCAGTGATGTGGGCTGGAGCTGCTGGCAGCAGCTACTGAGAGCATATGGCTAAATTTCCAGGAAGCAACTTGGCATCACCTTGGTGGCTTGAAATCCAATGTGGTGGGAGTATTTGCATCATGGAAATCTGCAAATATTATAAATCAAACCACCTCCCTTTCCCCAGCTGGTTGTTTACCAGCACACCACTGTCTCCAGCCTACCTCTTGCAAGTAGCCAGAGGGTAAGCATGCAAGGTACAGCTCACATTGACTAAAACACACATGGAATTTAGGTAAACTTCATTCACTGATTTATACATTTACAATGGAAATATTCTTGGCCAGGTGCAGTGGCTCATGCCTATGATCCCAGCACTTTAGGAGGGCCAAGGTGGGATAATTGCTTCAGCCCAGGAGTTTGAGACCAGCGTGGGCAACATAGGGAGACCCTGTCTCTCCAAAAAAAAAAAAAAAAAGAAAGAAAGAAAAATATTCTCTTTCATTGCTGGTTTAAGTATCTAATGGTCTATTTTCCTCAATAAAATGTCAGCTCTGCCTCAGTAGGAACCAGATCTGTTCTGTTCATGCAATATCCCCACTGCCTAGCATAGCACCGAGTGCGTGCAGGGTTCCTTGTCTTCCTTGGAGTCATGATCAGAGATTCCAGAGTTATCAGAACACTGAGGGAATCAAAGTCTATTAAAACTTAAAAAAAAAAAATCACCAGTGTGGGAAGTCTGTAGATAAATGAGTCCCTGTCCTCATGATGCACACAATTCTAAGATGGCTGAGCAAGAATATGCAATTAACAAAAGCACTTTGTAATTTCAAGTAGTAAAAATTACCAGGATGTGAGTTTTAAACAGTCTACTGTGCTGTATTCAGTAAAATACTGTTTCAATGTGTGATATAAGTGTTAAAAAAAAAAAGAAAGAAAGAAATGGTTCTGTAGCTAGTGTATTTGGGAAGTGTTGGTTAACCCAAGTTAAATCGATTTCTTTATTGTTAAACTTGTCTGAGCCTTTAATATGATGTTGACAAGTGGGACTCTATTTTGACCATGGAATCCATTTTTGAGATGCATTGCCTATTTAAGGAAACACTTTAGAAGCAAATTTTAGGAAACACTAGCACATTGCCATCTTAGATTTCCCAAAAGGTCTCTATTTCCTTGAGGTAATTTTCTATTAGGCATTAGAGCAAAATATATTTAGAAATTCCATCCCTAGACAGCAAGAGATAGTTCAGAAGTTTTCTATGTACGTTCTGACCACCTTTTTAGCTATATAGAATCATCATGACATGAATGTTTACCTATTATAATTTTTGAGTACCTGAATTGTAGCACTCTATTCTTCCCTAATTGGCAAAAGTTCATTCCCTAATTGGGTAGCTAACACTCCCAAGACAGCAGATATGTTATTTGATCAGGGTGTTAATCCTCTTTATGTCACTTGTTTTCCAAATGGTATAAAGAATAAAAATCATCCTTTTAATCATTGCCAAAAAGAAAAAAAAGAGAGAGAGATCCCTGAAGCCATTCTAATTTAGTTTTTAGTTGTTGGGCAGACCTAAACTCTGTCTACCCCAGTAAGACACTTCATTTTCATTTATAATCTCTGGAATGATGAGTTTTAAAATCTTGCTTGTTTATATGTCCTCATTTTTGCATATCCTTATGGGGAGTTGAATGTTTCTGCTCTTAGGGCAGTGTGGTGTGGTGTGGCGAGTGAGAGCTGGGGTTCTGGAGCCAGCCCAAGTTCAAGTTCCAGCTCAGCTGTTACTAGCTATGTGGCCTCGTGCAAGCTACTTAAGCCTAAGTTTTCCTCAACTGTGCAATGGGAGTAATAGCACTAATAATCTGCCTCCTGAATTACTTTAAGGCTGTTAAAAAGATAATAGGTATAAAGCACTCAACATAGTAGTAGTCTTTTTTTTTTTTTTTTTTTTTTGTGATGGAGTCTCGCTCTGTCACGCAGACTGGAGTGCAGTGGCATGATCTCAGCTCACTGCAACCTCCGCCTCCTGGGTTCAAGTGATTCTCCTGCTTTAGCCTCCCCAGGAGCTGGGATTGTAGGTGCATGCCACCATGCCTGGCTAAGTTTTGTATTTTTAGGTGCATGCCACCATGCCTGGCTAAGTTTTGTTTTTTTAGGTGCATGCCACCACGCCTGGCTAAGTTTTGTATTTTTAGTAGAGATGGGGTTTCACTATATTGGTCAGGCTGGTCTAGAATGCCTGACCTTGTATGCCTGACAGGTATGAGCCACCACACCCAGCCAGTAGTATTCTTATCACTTGAGCTCTCTCAATACCGTAGATCTATTGTTTACAGTGACTCACAGTGAATTCATCTAAGTCCTCTCTCTCTTTTTGTTTTTTAATTTTTTAAAAAAAAATAAAAGACGGGTTTCACCGTGTTGGTCAGGCTGGTCTTGAACTCCCAACCTCAGGTGATCCACCCGCCTTGGCCTCCAAAGTGCTTGGATTACAGGCGTGAGCCACCACGCCCAGCCCTAAGTCCTCTCTCTTATCCAACCAAATCAGGTAAATACATTTGGTTCCTCTAGCACTTCCTCACTAAAAGGATCTCCCAAGCTTTCAGTCATTTCAGCTGTTCTTTTCTGAACCATCTTCAAGTTTCACCGGCTCTCTTCAGCTTTCAGGGTTTCTAACTGGACACAGTCATCTGAAAAATGTCTGCTTAGAGAAACAGAATGGTTTGTGACTTCAAAATTACATCACAGTGTTCTTCGAAAAGATTTGTGAAGCCTTCGGTCTTTCCATTAGTAGTAGGAGTGGACTATTATTAGCATGCACTTCTGTAGTGATCTTGTTGGTTTAGTTCTGATTTTGAAGGGGGACATTACAGGATGTTTCTTTTGACAGGATTGGAATCACAGAAGGGTTGTGATGGCTGGTAATGATGTGTTGTCCTCTCTTTAGTACTGACAAAAAGTTGAATTGTTTTATATATTTTTTTCAGTAGAGGAGATAAGTTAGAAGAAAAATGTTCTGAATTTAAGAGTTCATAAAGCCAGTATTGTTTGTAATATATATTAGAAAGAATCTCTCTCAGCCAGGCTTGGTGTTTCACACCAGTAATCCCAGCACTTTGGGAGGCTGAAGCAGGTGGATCACCTGAGGTCAGGAGTTCAAGACCAGCCTGGTCAATATGGTGAAACTTTGTCTCTAAAAATACAAAAAAAATTAACTGGGCATAGTGGCGCATGCCTGTAATCCCAGCTACTCAGGAGGCTGAGGCAAGAGAATCACTTGAACCTGGGAGGTGGAGGTTGCAGTGAGCCAAGATTCCATCATTACACTCTAGCCTGGGCAACAAGAGTGAGACTCCATCTCAAAAAAAAAAATTAACGAAGGAATCTATCTCATTATATTCAAGAAATATTGTTGAAACCAGGCGGGGTGGCTAATGTCTATAATCCCTGCACTTTGAGAGACTGAGGTGGGAAGATTGCTTGAGGCCAGGATTTCAAGACCAGCCTGGGCAACATGGAGAAACCCCATCTCTACCAAAAGTACAAAGAATTAGCCAGGCGTGGTGGCAGGCGCCTGTAGTCTCAGCTACTCAGGAGGCTGAGGTGGCGGGAATCTCCTGAGTCCAGGAGGTTGAGGCAGTAGTGAGCCATGACTGTGCCACTGCACTTACAAGGTAAGAATCTCTCTCAAAAAAAAGAAAGAAAGAAAAAGAGAATACATTTGAAAATACCTTCACTAACCAGAACCTAACTCCCTGGAACCACTACATAGCTATACATATGCATGTGTATGTACACTTTCTCCTGCAAGTATTGAATAAAAAACTAGTTGACCTCAGTGGTTAATAAAAAAATCAGCTGCTTTTTTCCCCATATGTTTGTTGGCTGCATGAATGTTTTCTTTTGAGAAATGTTTGTTCATGTCCTTTGCCCACTTTTTAATTTTTTTTCTCGTAAATTTAAGTTCCTTCTAGACTCTGAATATTAGACGTTTTCAGATGGATAGATTACAAAGATGTTCTCCCATTCTGTAGGTTGTCTGTTCACTCTAATTATGGCTTCTTTTGCTGTGCAGAAGCTCTTTAGTTGAATTAGATCCCATTTGTCAATCTTTGCTTTTGTTGCTCTTGCTTTTGGCATTTTTGTTATGAAATCTTTGCCCATGCCTATGTCCCAAATGATATTGCCTAGATTTTCTTTTAGAGTTTTTATAGTTTTGTGTTTTATATTTAAATCTTTAATCCATCTGCAGTTAATTTTTGCATAAGGTGTGAGGAAGGGGTCCAGTTTCAATTGTCTGCATATGGCTAGCCAGCTCTCCCAGAACTATTTATTAAATAGGGAATCCTCTCCCCATTGCTTGTTTTTGTCAGGTTTGTCAAAGATCTGATGGTTGTAGGTTTGCAGACATATATACAATGGAATACTATGCAACCATAAAAAGGAATGAGATCATGTCCTTTACAGGAACATGAATGGAGCTGGAAACCACTATCCTCAGCAAACTAACGAAGGAACAGAAAACCAAACACCACATGTTGTCACTTGTAAGTTAAGTAGGAGCTGAACATTGAGAATACATAGACACGTAGTGGGGAACACCACACACTGGGGCCTATTAATGGTGGGGGAGAGAGAGCATCAGGAAGAATAGCTAATGAATGCTGGGCTTAATACCTGGGTGATGGGCTGATCTGTGTAGCAAACCACCATGTGGTTTGCCTATGTAACAAACCTGCACATCCTGGACATATACCCTGGAACTTAAAATAAAAGTTGAAGAAAAAAAAATTAACTGCTAGTATAAGTCAATCCAATGTCTTATTTCACATATATATGATATTGATATATTGATATATACATATCAATATATATATAACATTGACCTAAAATTTAATCTCAATAGAAGAAGAGATTATTGTCTATTTTGCCTCTGCTGTACCCTCAGTCTCTAGAAGAGTACCTGGCACAGAGTAGGCATTCAGTCAACATTTGTTAAATGGATTGATGAATAAATGAATGAATGAAAATAATACGTTTGATACTGGAAAAATGAGAAGCGATGTTCAAAATTAGGAAGCAGAGGCATCGTGAGGTCTGTAATCATTAACATAATATTAATCATGTCACAATGAAACTGTACCTCTTAAAGCAGAGCAGTTGTTTTGTAAAGTATTTAGAAATATGCTGACAAAATACTGCTTTTTAAAAAGAAGGTTGATTAATAAGAAATATTATTTCATCAGAATGGTCCATACTTCCAATTAATTGAGGCTTCAGATTTAAAGAAGAAACATGCAGAGTCTGAGAGGATGAATTATTTATATTGGTGCAAATTTTGCATTTGATAATAAAGCTTTATGAAAATCTCCCCCTCGGCTAGTATGTCCAGATGTTTTGATGAGCTTTGATGTTCCCTTGTGTCATCTTTGAAAACAGACCTCCCCAGTTTAAGCTCCACATTAGTTTTCTTAATTGAAACTAAATGACACTGGCACAGAAGATCTTGTATGATCCTTTCAGAGATGTAGAAGATCAGAAACAGAGAAGGGGAAAGTAGAGATTAGTTGTTAGGTTCTAAATTGTGGTTGCAACCTCACAATAAATAATCGGGCCTTTTACAAAGCAAATTATGGTAATGATCCAATTTGCAATTTGTATAATCTAGATAAATTTATGTAATTACTTTTCAAAGTTAAAAATGATAGACAATTGCCTCAGGGCATGTTGTAAACAATGGTAATGCTCAATCTTACTTTCATGACACTGGTATATTTAAGGTCTCTTCCCAATTTTCCACACTTTTTGTTCCCTTTATTTTTTTGAGAAGGAGGCAACAGTCACACAGGCTACCTGGCTGTTGCCATTCCATTGTTTTCCCATGGCAGCACTCCACCTGTTTAAGGAGTAACTTAGCACTGCCCCCCAACAATGTGTCCCTACTTATGCTGGAGTCTTTCTACAAGTGGGTGCTTTGCACTTGTCCACATACCAGTCTGTCAAATGCATCCACCATGTCCTCCTCCAGCTGCACTTCCTGATGCCTGTCTGCCATCTAATCCCTGCCACTGCCAACCACCACTGTCTGAGGTGAGGATGTCGGTGTCAACGCCAAAGGTGTTGTATTCTCAGGGTATGAGCGTGATGTAGGGTTTTGTGCAGAGGAAGGGAGAAAGGCCCTCTTTCTAATTGTCTGCTACCAGTGGTCGTAAACTGCCCTTAGGCAGATCTGATTATTTTTAGAGTCCTTTCTATTCTCCCTGCTTCTGGTCTTTACCCTTTCCCAGAACCTTAAAGTCTCCCAAGAAAATAGATCTGTCAGCATCTGGCATTAATTCCATGGCAGAACCTCAAACATTCTTTTTCTTTTGAATTGGAGTTGAGATCTGTCACCTAGGCTGGAGTGCAATGGCGCAATCTTGGCTCACTGCAACCTCTGCCTCCCAGGTTTAAGTGATTCCCCTGCCTCCGCCTCCTGAGTAGCTGTGACCACAGGTGCGCACCACCACCTCCAGCTAATTTTTTGTATTTTAGTAGAGACGGGGTTTTACTATGTTGGCCAGTATGGTCTTGATCTTCTGACCTCATGATCTGCCTGTCTTGGCCTCCCAAAGTGTTAGGATTACCGGTGTGAGCCACCGTGCCTGGTCACATCCTTTTTTTCCCAGAGGGAGTCTTGCTCTATCGCCCAGGCTCACTGCAACCTCCACCTTGGTGGTGTGATCTCGGCTCACTGCAACCTCCACCTTCCCAGTTCAAGAGATTCTCCTGCTTCAGCCTCCCAAGTAGCTGGGATTATAGGCTTGTGCCCACCACACCAAGATAATTTTTGTATTTTTAGTAGAGATGGGGTTTCACCATGTTGGCCAGGCTGATCTCAAACTCCTGACCTCAGGTGGTCTGTTCTCCTTGGCCTCCCAAAGTGCTGGGATTACAGGTGTGAGCCACAGCGCCTGGCCAAGAACCTCAAACATTCTTTTGGGAACATTTATCCAGTTTCTAGTTGCCACGCCCCTACCCTACCGCCAGGTTGGGCTAAGGCATCAGTGCAGCATAGGTGCCGTAATCATCATTGGTCCCCTCTCCTTTGAGACGTTGTCTCAACCAAACTCATGTCCTCTAATCAGTCACAAAGCAGAAGACTCCATGGACATCAAAGGTTACACAGGGGTTTATTGTGAGGGTGATTGGAACTGCAATGAGGAATGCAGTGGATATGAACATTAGCAGTCAGTCAGCCAAAATGCTCTCTTATATGAGGAGATATTTCTTTCCAATTTCTCCAGTGATGAAATAAAACCTGACAACCTTAATTTCCACACACAATATAATTTCCCTCAGTGAATCATTTAGGTAGGCAATGCCAGTCCTTCCAGTGCCTGGGGATAGTCATCCCTTTGTGGCATTTCCTCATATACCCCCAGATGAGTATCTGTGTTTATTGAGCACTTTGTAACCAGAGAGCCTTTATAACCCTTTCCTGTCCTCTACAGCCAGGATGAGCACAGCCTAAGCTACTCACTCCTGCTCTGAGGCATCTCAGAGTTCACAGCTGAGGTTACATATGGGACTGCTCAGTTTATTCCAAGGAGAGACAGTCCTTTTGTTTTCTCTCCCTTTTTTCTTTACTCAGTCACAATTGTACCTTTCTGATATCCCAATTGGAGATAGCTTTGACTTCTTGTTTAGTGAAAAATCTGTTTTTCTTCCTGCCATACTCTCAACATTCAGTGCTTCTGTGAACAGATGTGTGGGATTTTTTTCCCACACTGACTAACATTCCGACACCAACTGACACTGGAAATAGCATCAGATTCCACAGGTTAAGGGCTCAGTCCTATGATACAACCCACCACTTCAGACGCCAATTGCAAGTAGTAGGTCCCCAGGTTACCATAACTTCTTCTACTAGACTTGGCTACAGATTGGAGGTTCCCACGCCTCTCTTCTCAGGTTCAATAATTTGCGACAGTGGCTCACAGAAACCAGGAAAACAGTTTACTTGTTATTGCCAACTTATTACAAAGGATATTTTGAAAGATGCACATGAACAGTCAGATGGAAGAGATGCATAGGACAAGGTAAGGGGCATGGAGCATGGTCATGCCACCTTCCCAGCACCTCCACGTGTTCAGCAACCCAGAAGGTCTCAGAACCCCAGAGGATGGGGACTGGGTCTGAAGTTTCCAAGCTTCTAATCATGGCTTGGTTTTTCTGGGGTCCAGCCTTCATCCAGGAACCTACTGAGGGTTGCTGCATTAGAACAAAAGACACTAATGTCACCCGGGGAATTCCAAGGGATTAGGAGCTCTGCATCAGGAAGTGGGGTAAAAACCCAAATATTAGAACCAAAGATGCACCTAGCACCCTTACTGCTTAGGAAATTACAAGGGTTTTAGGAGCTCTGTGCTAGGGATTGAAAATAAAGACCAAAATACATATTCCTTATTATAAATCACAATATTGTACTTCTTTTCCTTATGTTTTTGTGATTTTAGTTGGTATGAAATCTGGCCACTCTTTCAGAAGGAAAAATATTGAGCAATATATTATTTAAGGAGCCATTGGTGGTCGGGCGCGTTGGCTCATGCCTGTAATCCCAGCACTTTGGGAGGCAGAGGTCAGGAGTTCGAGACCAGCCTGGCCAACATGGTGAAACCCTTTCTCTACTAAAAATACAAAAATTAGCTGAGCGTGGTGGGGCACGCCTGTAATCCTAGCTACTCAGGAGGCTGAGGAAGGAGAGTTGCTTGAACCTGGGAGGCGGAGGTTGCAGTGAGCCAAGATCGTGCTACTGCACTCCAGCCTGGGCGAAAGAGTGAGAAATCGTCTCAAATTAAAAAAAAAAAAAAAAAAAGCCATTGGCTAGGGAGCAAGCTGGGTGTAATATTAAAAGAAGCAGGCTGGGTGTAATGCCTCCTGCTTATAATCTCAGTAACTTGGGAGGCTGAGGTGGGAGGATGGCTTGACGTGGGTGGATCACGAGGTCAGTGGATCGAGACCATCTGGGCTAACACGGTGAAACCCCATCTCTACTAAAAAGACAAAAAATGAGCCAGACGTGGTGGCACCCGCCTGTAGTCTCAGCTACTCAGGGAGGCTGAAGCAGGAAGATTGCTTGAACCTGGGAGGCAGAGGTTGCAGTGAGCTGAGATCACACCACTGCACTCCAGCCTGGATGACAGAGAGAGACTCTGTCTCAAAAATAAATTGATAAATAAAAATTTAAAAAATTAATAAAAACTAACAGAAGCAAACAAATAGGTTTGTAAATTCTGAAATGGGATTTCTGTATAATAAAAATTTCTATAACCTGACATTTAGAAATCATTATAACATTCTAGGTAACAACCAAATAAAATTATTAATGAGGTTTGGCTTATTTGGAAAAAGGCCCTGAATTAATTTAATTCATGGGTATAAAGATACTGTGCAAGTTAATATCAATTTGCCAACTCAAATTAATTTGAGTCCAAAAGTGAATACTTTGACATTCAACTTGTTTTTGTTGCTCAGATGTTATGAGCACTTTTCCACTTTGTGTCTAGGATAATGTTTCCTTTTTAAAAGTCAATATACATCTCTAGATGGTAGTTCTAAGATAAAGCCAGCACCATATATCAACTGCAAATATTCTACTCAACCAGCAATTCTATTTCTTTTACAATTTGTGATTCACTTTTTCTATTCTAAATATAAAAAATGCAGAATTACAGGAATTTGAAGAGGGATATTACAAGGGTATTTAAAAATAATTATAAATGTGTATTATCTAGATGTATAAACATATGGTATGTAGTTATTACAGTTATAAATGCTATAAGTCGCAATATTCAGCATTACTTATCAAGGCTTACTATGCATCAGACACCTTGCCACGTCTTTACCTACATTATCTCAGTTAAAGCATGGAGTAGAGAGTTTTAACTTCCATTTTACAGATGAGAAAACTAATGCTCAGTGATGCTAAGTAATTTGCTCAAGTTAATAGTCTAAGTGGCAGGCCTAGGATGTGAACTTGTATCTCTCTAATCCCAGGGGTTATGCACTTAATCTCTATGCTCTGAGGTAGGAAAGACAGGGGCCACTTAAAAAAAATTAAATTCCAGATGTGCAAAAGTGTATATAAATTACTTTTCTATCCCTTTACAGAACAGTCACAGTCATTTATTTTAGGCATGGGTCTACAAAAGGTAATGCTAGAATAGATGAGCTAAGAGCAAGAGGACCTGAGATATGCCAAGACCAGTGAGTAGAATGTGCCAATGCACATCCAAAGGAACCAGAAGTCTTGATGGCACTTCAGATTAAATTTGGGTTAAAGAGCTTAATTTGATTCCCCTAACATTTTATTTATTTCATTAGTTTTTTGTTTGTGTTTTGAGATGGAGTCTCACTCTGTCACCTATGCTGGAGTGCAGTGGTGCAATCTCGGCTCACTGTAACCTCTGCCTCCCAGGTACACACAATTCTTCTGCCTCAGCCTCCCGAGTAGCTGGAATTACAAGTGTGTGCCACTACACCTGGCTAATTTTTGTATTTTTTCCTAGAGCTGGGGTTTCTCCATGTTGGCCAGGCTGGTCTTGAATTCCTGGCCTCAAGTGATCCACCTGCCTCAGCCTCCCAAAGTCTGGGATACAAAATACAAAATACAAAAATTAGCTTGGACTACATGCATGCGTCACCACGCTCAGCTAATTTTTGTATTTTAGTAGAGATGGGGTTTCACCATGTTGGCCAGGATGGTCTCGATCTCTTGACCTCTTGATCTGCCTGCCTCGGCCTCCCAAAGTGCTGGGATTACAGGCATGAGCCACCGCGCCCAGCCAATTTTTTTTTTTTTTTTTTTTGAGTTGGAGTTTCGCTCCTGTTGCCCAGGCTGGAGTTCATTGGTGTGATCTTGGCTCACTGCAACCTCCCCTTCTTGGATTCAAGCGATTCTCCTGCTTCAGCCTTCCAAGTAGCTAGGATTACAGGCATGCACCACTACGCCCGGCTAAATTTTTTTGTATTTTTAGTAGAGACTGGGTTTCTCCATGTTGGTCAGGCTGGTCTGGAACTCCAGACCTCAGGTGATCCACCCGCCTCGAACTCCTAAAGTGCTGGGATTACAGGTGTGAGCCACTGTGCCACGTCAATCATTTTTTTAAAAGATCTGAAATCTCTCCTTTTAGGTTAATACTTAAACAACTGATGAAGACAATATATCTTATTTGGGCATTACATTATTCTTCTGGTACTTCAGAGATTCATCATATTCATAAAATTAGTGACTATAAATCTTCTTTGGCAGGATGGCCCAACTTCCAGTATGAATATCATAGACATTTGTTTTTTTTATTCCACCATGTTCAAGAGAAAAAAAAATTATGTGTTTATGTACAGAGTTAAGGAGATAACAAATGATTCTGAACTTCAAAAAAGTTCCTTTAATTTACTTATCAGGTTTTGAAGGAGTCTACAACCTTTCTGGTGGTTGGTTTCTTCCTTCTATTACCCGCCATAGTTTAACCATCCAATTTAATGCCCAATGGGTCATTCTGTGACACTCCTCTGTCTCCTACATGGCTGCTCTGAGTCAAAAATGTGAAGGAAATCTTGAGTTTCTTTTTACTTCACCGTGTCAGTTTATTTTCTCCTCTTTATTGTCCTTCTTCCCCACTGCCTCTTTCAACAACTTGTCCCTCAAAAAACTGCCCCCACAAACACACAGGTACATTTTGGTACCTTCTCAGCCTTGTCTGTTTCAAAATGATTTCACCTTGTCACCTTCTTAACCTCTTCCCCTCAACAACACTGCAGTTTTCTCTGGGCAGCTGATCTGAGCAGGATCTCAGGAGACAGTTCCTCCCCAACTCAGTACCACAAGGAAAGGGAGAGAGGTTCAGTCCTGTGCCAGTCTTCCTTATCTTTCACACATATGATCTCCCAATAAGAGATCTGGGGAAAGGCATTGGTAATGGGGAAGCCATTTTACAGGATCAGTGTCATAGAATTTAAGCAGTTTGCCTACGTTCATAAAGCTAGGAAATGCCCAGTTGAGATTTATTACCAGGTCAAGTATTCATGCTAATTCCCTCTGAGCCACAAAATTCATGCTATTTCACTATGTTATTTTGCTTTCTACTACGTTCAGAATCAAACTCAAAATTTATCACTCTAGCAATCATAGATTTCCTTCATCAGAATCATGTTTCCTTTTTTGAGACAGGGTCTCACCCTGTCACCCAAGCTGGAGTGCCATGGTGCAATCTTGGCTCACTGCAGCCTTTCCTGCCTAGGTTCAAGCAATTCTCCTGCCTCAGCCTCTTGAGTAGCTGGGATTATAGGCATGTACCCCCATGCCCAGCTAATTTTTAAAAATATTTTTAGTAGAGATGGGGTTTCACTATGTTGGCTAGGCTGGTCCCAAACTCCTGACCTCAAGTGATCCCCTGCTTTTGCCTCCCAGAGTTCTGGGATTGCAGGCATGAGGCACCACACCCTGCCAGAATCAAATTTTATTCAATCAATTTTATGTGCCATGACTCCCAGAAACTCCACTCAGGATAATCATCACACAGGGTTTCCTGATTTTATGTCCTAAGGTAGGCTGTACCTACTTTGCCCCTTCCTTTCCCACTCCTAAGTCTACCTGTTCTTTAAGGCTCACTATGTCCATCTTCCATTGGACCTTTCTGACTCCTCTGGTTCCAGCTTTTCTCCTAAATACTTGAGGAGTTTGGAAGATAGTATTCCTTGTTCCTCCTCTACCACACCAACCCAATTGCACTCCTTTATGAGCTCAGTGGTTCTTGCAGTTGGAAGCCAGGCTGAGCCTGGAGGATTGAAGCATGCCCTTAATCTAAGTTGTGTTGGATGGAGAAATCTGATAGCTGGGGCAGGAATTTTGCCTTGGAATTGGAATCAGAGCCTGGAGGCCAGTGTCAGATTGGCCCCAAGGAGATTTGTAGATCTCTGTGGGTAGAGAAATGGCACTAGCACAGGTAGGTGTTCCTGAAAAGCCTGCTGGTCTCTTTGGCAGGAGAGTTGAATAAATGGGCCAAATCTACTCCTTCTCTAAGGTTGAAAGGCCACTGGCCTTTGTAGCAAATAAGACCACCAGGATGTTTTTCTAGTGCTCTGAAAACGAGCTAGCAACTTGCTGAACTTGCTGGGCACCAGCTACCTCCCAGGTAGAACCAACTGTGGCTCTTACCTTTGGCTAGAGTGTCTATATATAAGGTGCCCCAGCAGCTGGACCTGAGTTCCATCTGGAGTAGTAGGTCTCAAAGTGTGCATCACAGACCAGTAGCATCAACATTACCTAAGAATTTTTTTAGAAATGCAAAAACTTAGAAGAAATGGATAAATTCCTAGACACATGCAACCTACCAAGATTGAATCAGGAAAAGATCCAAAACCTGAACAGACCAGTAACAAGTAATGAGATCACAGCCATAATAATAAGTCTCCCAGCAAAGAAAAATCCAGGACCCAGTGGCTTCACTGCAGAATTTTATCAAACTTGTAAAGAATAACAAATATTAATCCTTCTCAAACTATTCCAAAAAATGAAAGAGGAAAGAATACTTCCAAACTCATTCTATGAAGCCAGTCTTATCCTGATAGCAAAATCAGAGACACAACAACAACAAAAAAACTATAGGCTGATATCCCTGATGAACATTGATGCAAAAATCCTAAACAAAATACTACTAAACCCAATTCAACATTAAAAAGATCATTTATCATGACCAAGTGAGGTTTATACCAAGGATGCATAGATGGTCTCCATATGCAAATCAATCAATGTGATACATCATATCAGCAGAATGAAGGACAAAAACATGATCATTTCAAATGATGCTGAAAAAGCATTTGATAAAATTCAACATCCTTTCATGATAAAAATCTTCACAAAATTGTTTATAGAAGGAACATACCTCAACACAAAAAAAGCCACATATGACAGACTACCCACAGCTAGCATTATATTGAATGAGGAAAAACTGAAAGCCTTTTTGCAAAGGTCTGGAACAAGACAAGGATGCCCACTTTTTATTGCTCTTGCTTGACATAGTACTGGAAGTCCTAGCTAGAGCAATAAGACAAGAGAAAGAAATAAAGAGCATCTGTATTAGTTCATTCTTGCATTGCTATAAAGAAATACCTGCGACTGGGTAATTTATAAAGAAAAGAGGTTTAATTGGCTCACGGTTCTGCAGGCTGTACAGGAAGCATAATGCTGGCCATCTGTTCAGCTTCAGGGGAGACCTCAGAAAACTCACAATCATGGCAGAAGGCAAAGGGAAAGCAGGCTCATCTTACATGGCCAGAGCAGAAGCAAGAAAGAGAGTGAGGAGGTGTTACATATTTTTAAACAAGCATATCTCACAAGAACTTCCTCACTATTATGAGAACAGCACCAACAGGGATGGTGTTAAAACTTTCATGAGAACTCTACCCCCATGATCCAATTGCCTCCCACCAAGCCTTACCTCCATCATTGGTGATTACAACTCAACATAAGATTTGGGCAGGGACACAGATCCAAACCATATCAGCATCCAAATTGGAAAGGAAGAAATCAAATTATCCTTGTTTGCAGATGATATAATCTTATATTTGAAAAAAATGACTCCACCAAAAAAATGACTAGAATTGATAAACAAATTCAGTAAAGTTACAGGATAGAAAAATCAACATACAAAAATCAATAGCCTGTCTATATGTCCATAGCAAAGAATCTGAAAAATAAAGCAAGAAAATAGTTTTATTCATAATAGTTACAAATAAAATAAAATATAATAAAATACCTAGGAATAAACTTAAAGAAGTGAAAAAACCTCTATAATGAAAACTATAAAACATTGATGTTTCAAATTGAACAGGACACTATAAAATGGAAAATATTTCATGCTCATGGATTGGAAGAATCAATATGGTTAAAATATCCATGCTACCCAAAGCAATCTATAGATTTAATGCAATCTCTATCAAAGTACCAACGACATTCTTCACAGACGTAGAAAAAACAAATTTAAAATGTATATGGAGCTGCAAAAGACCCAGAATAGCCAAAGCTGTCTTGAGCAAAAGGAACAAAACTAGAAGAATCACATTACTTGACTTCAATTTATACTGCAGAGCTATAGTAACCAAAGCAGCATGGTACTGGCATAAGAACAGACACATAGACCAATGGAACAGAATAGCAAACCCCAGAATAAATCCATACATCTACAGTGAACTCATTTTCTACAAAGGTGCCCAGAACATACACTGGGGAAAGGGCTGTCTCTTCAGTAAATGGTGCCAGGAAAATCGGATGTCCACATGCAGAGGAATGAGACTAGATCCTCTCTAGCAATACACGAAAATCAAATCAACATGGATCACCCACTTAAATCTAAGACCTCAAACTATAAACCTATTAAAAGGAAGCACTGAGGAAACTCTCCAAAACATCTGAGCAAAGATTTCTTGAGTGATACCATGCAAGTGCAGGCAACCAAAGCAAAATGGAAAAATGGGATCACATCAAGTTAAAATTCTTCACAGTGAAGGCAAAGATCAACAAAGTGAAGAGACAACCCACAGAATGGGAAAAAAAAATCTGCAAACTATTCATCTGACAAAGGGATATTAACCAGAACATATAAGGAGCTTAAACAACTGAACCAGAAAAAATTTAATAATTTGATTAAAAAACGGGCAAAAAAATCTGAATAGATATTTCTCAAAAGAAAACATACAAATGGCAAACAGGCATATGAACAGGTGCCAGCATCACTGACCATCAGAGAAATGCAAATCAAAACTACAATGAGGTATCATCTCACCCCAGTTAACATGGTTTTTATCCAAAAGACAGGCAATAACAAATGCTGGTGAGGATGTGAAGAAAAGGGAACCTTCATACACTGTTGGTAGGAATGTATGTCAGTACAATCGTTATGGAGAATAGTTTGTAGTTTCCTCAAAAAACAAAAAAGAACTGCCATATGACCCAGAAATCCCAAAGCTAGATATATACCCCAAAGTAAGCACACCAAAGCAACATCAAAGAGGCATCTGCACTGCCATTTTATTGCAGCACTGCCCACAACAGCCACGACTGGAAGCAACAAGTGTCCATGAGCAGACAAATGGATACAGAAAATGTAGTATATATACACAATGGAGAACTATTCAACCACGAAAAAGGATAAGATCCTGTTATCTGCAACAACATAAGTGGAACTGGAGGCATTATGCTAAGTGAAATAAGCTAGACACAGAAAGACAAACTTCACATTTAGCACTCACTTATTTGTGGGTGCTAAAAATTAAAACAATTGAACTCATGAAGATAGAGAGTAGAATGATGGTTACTAGAGGCTGGGAAGGGTAGTTGGGGGAAGTGGAGGAGAAAGTGGTGATGGTTAATGGATACAAAAATATAGTTAGAACGAAGAAGATCTAGTATTTGATAGCACAATAAATAGGGTGACTACAGTGAACCACAATTTATTGGACAACTAAAAATAACTAAAAGATTAGAATTGGATTGCTTGTAACACAAAAAAAGGATAAATGCTTGAGGTGATGGATACTTCCTTTACCCTGGTGTAATTATTACACATGGTATGCCTGTATCAAAATATCTCCTGTGCCTCATAAATATATATACCTAATATATACCACGCCCCCACACAAAAAAAGACAGCACACACACATGAAAAGAAAACGCAAAAAAAAAAAAAAGAAAAGAAAAGAAAATGCAAATGTTTAGCCACTATCTCAGACCCACCGAATCAGAAACCCTGGGAGTAGAACCAATGATCCCATTTTAATAAACCCTTCAGGCAGTTCTGATGTATGCCAAAGTTCGAGTGCTGTGCAACTGGATGTACAGTCCATGGGCCAGCAGCATTGGCATCACCTGTTAGAAATAGGTGTAGAAATATTGGCATAGCTTGTTAGAAATGTATACACTCAGACCACACTTTGGATATTCTGAGCTTGAATCAGCAGTTTAAAAAGATCCCTGAGTGATTCATATACACATTAAAGTTTGAGAAGGACTGACTTAGAGAATAAATGCTCTAAGGCTAAAAAAGCATAACCTTTACAGCAGGAGTTCCATGCAAAACAGAACTGCTAGAGGAGAGAGACAACAACTTGAACTAGAAAGAATTAAAAGTGAACTTAAGGGCATTAGTTATAATGCTTAAAAAAATAAAAAATGAAACCCCAAACAACAATAACAAAAGAACTACTGAACAATGACCCCCAAAAAAAAAAGTAATCATGACTTTTTAACTAAACAAGCAAGTGTGGGAACTGAAGAAGATGATTTATGTTGGGTTCGAACTAGTAACCTGAAATAATAATTGGAAGAAGTATCTCAAAATAAGGAGGAATAATTCAAAGAGGGAGAAATCATGAGCAAAAAGACAACAGACTTGGAAGATAGATCCAGGAGACCTATATGTAAATATTAGAAAAATATAAAAGCACAGATTGAGGAGAGGCAAAATTAGTTAAAATTAGATTTATCCAAGTCAGCAGATGGAAATATATTACCAGGATCCACAAACTTAGACATATCCTGGTAAGATTTCTGAACTCTAAGGATTAAGATAAATCTTATAACTATAGAGACAGAAAGGCCAAATATGCAAATATCTATCTATAGACACACACATACACATATATAGAAGAAGGAGAAACATTTAGATTGATACATGACTGTGTCATCTACAACTCAGGAGCTAATAAAAATTACTAATATCAGAGAGAAAAGAACTACAATCCAGGAATTTTATACCTGAGACAAGATATTATCCCTCTTTCATTAGGAGAAAAAAATATATCTGTGGCTATGCAGGAATTTATAGAAAATATCATCCTCCTACTCCATCTTAGGGAAACCAGATCAGGGTAGAAGGTGAAGAAAGGAAACAAAAATGGCAAGCAGTAGAGCTTGCAACAAGTAAAGTTAGATGCAAACAGGTGTTAGCAGAGTGAGATTAATATAATAGCTAAGTAAGTAATCTTTTAAAAGAAGAATTTACTGCAAGAGAAATCTCATTCTAGCCTAGAACCCAAAATATTAAGCCATATCAGCAAAAAAGACATTTGAAAGCAGAATAGATTCTATTCTGTAGAGTAAAAATTTAAAGATTACCTAGCAGAAAGAATGGAGAAGTAAAGGTATTCAAAGGTCTCATTTATTGGTGGGAACAGTGAAAAAAAGGGTGATTTAGTTAAAAGGAAAAAGCATGTGGATTTCATATGATAGTCCAGAAACTTGTGTGTGATGATAAAGGTAAGGTAATTACCAGTAGAATTTCCAATTAACAAGAAAACTGGAGAATGTAAAGCAATCTGAATAAATCAGCAAAAATGAACAAAGAAAAAAAGAGGAAAAGCAAAGTAAGACCAAAGATAAGCATTAAATAACATAGAATGAACAAAATAGTTGTTATACTTAATATGAATGAGCTAAACTTTTCTATTTAAAACAGAGACTGGCAGGTTGGGTTAAATAACAAAACCAAGCAATACACTGTTTATTGGTTTTTTAATGCTTAAAACAAACTGACTTTTTTAAAGACTAAAAAATAAAATGGACAAAGAAATATCACAAAGAGAAAGCAGAAATTCATATTAATACCAGATGGGCAGAATTTAAGCTTAAAATCACCAATGAAATTAAGGATGAGTAATATATAATGATAAAAAGTACTTTTTTTTTCTTTTCTGAAACAGGGTCTCACTCTGTTGCCCAAGCTGAAATACAGTGGCATGATGGTTGTGCACTGCAGCCTTGAACTCCTGGGCTCAAATGATTCTCCTACCTTGGCCTCCCAAAACACCAGAATTACATGCATGAGCCACCATGCTTAGCCAAACATACAATTTAGGTAAAATATATACTAGTCATTACTTTGTATGTATATATATAAAGTATCAGAAATGCAAGGAGAATTTCATTTAGAAATATAATTAAAATTAGTATTTTTATATATGTCTTTCAGAATCATTCAAATCTAGTGGGGCAAAAAAAAAATAGTAATAATGACAGAAATTAAACAGTAAAACTGTTGAAATGATGGGGTTCAGGACATACTACCCCAAAATATGGCAGCTGGCCATATTGAATATTTTAAGCTGAAGGAATCTGAAAAATGGCAGGTACAGGAAGAACAGTCTGACTCCTTCTTCTCCCCTGAAATAGGACATAAGACCCTAACATGAGAGATATCTTCCCGATACTCAGAGGTGAGGACACCTTTATCACTGAAGATGGGAAGACGGAGAGATGTTGAGAGGAATACAAACCAATAGGTCTTGCTTAGTTCCTCCAGTTTACTATCCTAGTTCAAACCCTCTTTGCCCTATCATATTTTCCCACAACTTTCTACTCTTTGTCAAACCTAGTATAAGAATACATAGGGTTAACTGTTTCTTTGGGTCTTCATTTCCATTTCTGTGTTATGTAAAACAGATACTAAATAAAGTTGTATTCTTTTCTCTTGTTAATCTGTATCTTACAGCCCCAGTAAACAATCTAGAAGTGAGAAGATTTTTCCTCCACTACAATATTAAACCATATATCCCTTAAGTAGAAAGTATTAAGTAGAAAATATTCTTATTTTTGTGCATTCATGGAATATTTATGACATTTGGTTATATTCTTGGTGACAAAAAATTTTTTTTAAAAGGATAATTTTACAGTTTGTATTCTTTGATAAAGCTCAGAAATAAGAAACAAAGAATGACAAAAATTCTAAATACTTAAGAATAAACAACAACAGTTAACAACACTTTAATAGCTGTGGATCAAAAATAAAATAAAATAAAAATTAAAAATTATTTCAAAGCAATAGAAAGAACTACTATTTACGTCAAACCAATAAGACATATGGAAATCTATGAGAAGAATATTTGCAACTTTAAGTGCCTTTGCCTTTAAAGATTAAGAGCTGAAAAGTAAAGAACAATACTCATCTTTAAGAAATTAGAAAAAGGGCTGGGCTCGGTGGCTCACACCTGTAATCCCAGCACTCTGGGAGGCCGAGGCGGGTGGATCACCTGTGGTCGAGAGTTTGAGAGTAGCCTAACCAACATGAAGAAACCTTGTCTCTACTAAAAATACAAAATTAGACATGCATGGTGGTGCATGCCTGTAATCCCAGCTACTTAGGAGGCTGAGGTAGGAGAATCACTTCAACCCAGTGGGTGGAGGTTGCAGTGAGCTGAGATTGCACCATTGCACTCCTGCCTGGGCAACAAGAATGAAACTCTGTCTCAAAAAAAAAAAAAATTAGAAAAAGATAAAGAAAACAAAACAAAACCAAAGTGGAAAGATTAAGATGGTGAAGGAAAATAATGAATGAGAAAGCAAAATAATAAGTAAAACTGTAGAAAAGATAAATAAACCTAAAAAGGAAAATCAATAGAAGCCTGACTAAAAGAAACATACACAGGATAAGAAATGAGAGAGAGAGACAATCAAAGATAAGACATTGAAAACATTATAGGAGAATATTAGATTCAATGGCAACATTTCAAAAAACCTAGAGGGAATAAATGATGATCTTTCAAAACATAAACTAACAAAATTGACCCAAGAAGAAATATAAAACTTGAGTAGATCAAATGCTATAGAAGGAGGCTTAAAAGACCTACTTTCTAAAAAATCACCAGGACCAGACAGATTCAGAGCTAAGTTCTAGCTGATCTTTAAAAACAAACAAGTAAACCAGGTAATTAATATGAAATTGGTACTTTTCCAGAATATAGAAAAAGAAATCTCTGGCCTCTGCTTTTTTCTCTTCATCATTTTTCTTCTCTTTAATGTTTGTCTCCCAGTTTACCTCACCCAAACACTTTGGTACACTTAGCTGTCTTCACAGACTTGCTGGTTTCAACATCACTGCTCCTTGCCCTCTTCCTGACTACCTTCCCTCATCAAAATGTCTGCCTCCTTTGGCAGCTGGTCAAGCTGGGCCTTAGGAGACCAATGTTGGCCTGCCCAGGTACTGCTCAAGAGTTTTATTCTGAAGGGGCTCCTTTGAGCTGAAGGTCTATCTTCCCTCCATGGAGAACACTGACTTCCTCTGTGGGCTCTGCTGTTTTTAGGCTTCCAGTAACAGAATATCAACTCAAAATGTCATAAACAATAAGGGAATATATTATCTTAAGTAATTCAATTGATTCAATGGTTCGGCAATATCATCTAGAATCCAGCTTCCTTCTCTGTGCTACTATTTATGACACCCACTTAATTGTAGGGTTGCTTTTCCTCATTGTCCTAATATGGCTACCAGCACAGCTGGGTACATGTGTGTGCTTGTCCACGTGCAGGATTCAAAGACAACTGGCTCTTTCCCCTGACAACTCTGGTAAAACACATCTCACACTTCATTAGCCCAAGCACAGGTAGGGAACACAGTTGGCTTTGAGTGATCATCTGAGGAAAGACTGTTAGAAAGACAGCCACTATGCCCTTTTCAGTTCCCACCTCATTTTCCCAATTGGTCAGCAGGGAAATCCAGCACTAACCCTTAGGAATGCCCAACAAAAATGGAATACATCACCATGAAGGGTAGGTACCAAGATATGCTATACCCCCTAAAAAACGTCCTTTTGTTATATTGAATATTTTAGCTAAAGGGCATCTAGGCCAACAGACACAGAAAAAGTTCTAAAAATGAGGCACAAATTTTCCTTTAGTAAAGGAAATTTACATTTATAAAGAAAATTTCCATCTTTAAAGGTGTCTCCTTCTCCCTGATGGAGAAGAGGACTCAGTAACTCTTATCAATGGAGAAAGCACTAAAGAATCCTTGTTTACCATACTTTTCTTGGTCACCTTCTTATAACTTGCTACCTGACCCAGAAGTCCCAAATCTCTTTTCCTTTATTTAGCCTAAACCTCAACCCTCTGGCTGCCTCCTTGAGCAACATTTATCTTTATAAATTCTGGTGTTTAAGTATGTAGCTATATATGTAATTAAAACTGTTTTTTTTTTTTCTGTCTGTAATTTGTCTAATTCATGGACTTCAAGCCAATGAACCTAAGAGGAGTAAATTAAACAATTATATTTTCTACCCTGATAACCAATAGAAAAATTAATCCTTTGACACAGGACATATTTTATTATTATTATTATTTTTTACCACACCTCATCTTGATTAGTTACCTGTTTATAGAAAGACTTCCCTCTTTGATTCTTTTTGCTGTCGTTGTTTTGAGATGGAGTTTCTGTCACTCAGGCTGGAGTGCAGTGGCATGATCTCGGCTCCCTGCAACCTCTGCCTCCCAGGTTCAGGTGGTTCTCCTGCCTCAGCCTCCTGAGTAGCTGAGAATACAGGCGTGCGCCACCACACTCAGCTAATTTTTGTATTTTTAGTAGAGGTGGTGTTTCACCATGTTGGCCAGGATGGTCTTGATCTCTTGACCTCTTTGATTGTTTTGTTTTACAGCAGGAATGATTGAGATCAGCAAAGTATTATTTCAAATTCTCTGATAAGACTGTATAGTAAATCACTTACTGTCATGACTGTGGCCAGCTGCCATTCAACTATGCTTAATTCATATGCTATTTCTATTGACATGTTTCTCAGGTGAGTGAAAAGTTTCTATGCCTCTATATTTTAATTGGTTAAGCTCAAATTTTTAGCTAAATGTGTTAAAGAAAAACAAAGCCAGATACTAGTTAAAAATTACAAAGACAAATCAATATAGAATTGAGCTCAATTCGAATCCATATAGAGGCGACTGGGCATTTTAAAGGGAGAATGAGAGAAGGAAGAGAGAGAAACAGCAGGGCTCAAGCAAAGTTAGGAAAGTGACAAATTATAATAATATGGTAAAAGGGGTTGGCCAATATGATTAGACCATTGGGTTTGTTAACTAGTGCTTACTGAAGTTAGGCTCTTACCCTCCCACAGAGCCTGGGAGACAGAGGCCAATTTTCAGATGTTGGCTAGAACAAACAGTAGATTTTTCAACAACCTTGAGATTTCCCAGACAGGAACTTGAGGAGAGCTGGGTTGACGCAGGGTCAGAGCCTTGAGCTATGCTAGCATTTAATCAAGTCTCCTGGTGGGAGAGTGGGCATGTCAAAATCATTTGTGATGAAAGGCAAGGACAGTTCTTAGATATGGCCTAAAGAAATTATGCTACACTAACGATTTTAATATGTACAGCAGTTGACATATGATTCTGCTTGGTCACTATATTTATAATTTCACCTACTAATATAAAGTCAAATTAATACTATGTATTGAACTTTTAATTGAATAGAGGACTAATTTGCATGTTATGCCTCAGTTGTCCTTGAAGACATTCTTATATAACAGAATAATAAAACTGGCTCCAATGAGAGTCTTAAATCCACTATTTAGAAAAACTTAAAAATAGAGGAACAAGGTTTTGTGTCAAATAGTCAACATTTGTCCATTAGCTTTAAGTGGTGATAGAAAATCATGGAGTTAGTAATAAAAGCCTAAATAGTCACTTGAAAAAGTAAATTAAGTAAAGAATAGAACTTTTTAGCCTTGTGAATTCTTTCATTATAGAAACATTATTGAAATAACTGACCATAAATGATCTATGTTCTCTCTGGAGTTGTTAAAAGAATATGTGACAAATTAGTTCTCAGAATCTTCCCCATGCACATACACTCCTTGGAAACATATATGTGAAAATGTGAAAACCTTTATAAAGCTGACAAAAATAAAAAGCAATTCTATTAAAATGGCCCATCATTCATTCATTATTGGCTGTAAAATAGTGTATCATTGCAATCACAAGCAGTACTATGTGGAATAAATTGCTATAGGGAAATGGAATAAATGTTTTGCTAACTCAGATATGCCTCTGGTGAGGTTTGTTCTGTACTGTATGCTGAAACTCCCAAAGGGGAAAAAAATGTTGTCCTAATACAAACCACAGTTTGGACTTAGAAGATGACAATAGGTCATCTAAGACGAAAATTGAGCAAAACGATCCCAGTTGGGAATTTGCAAACCCTAGGTCAAAGGAGCCCCTCGAGAGTAAAACTCGAGCAATATGTGGGCAGGCCAACATTGGTCTCCTAAGGCCTAGCTTGACCAGCTGCCAGAGGAGGCCAGAGGAAGCCTAGGAGATCAGAATGGTTTCAGGGGACAGTTCCAACTATTCTCTATAGGCACACTGTGCAGAGCTGCCTCAGGACACTGCTAACTACATCCTGGCTGTTTCATCCAATTCAGTTGTGACTCAAGCAGTCACATATAGAGCTTGCGCTGCTGCTCCAAAGGGTACAAGCTGTAAGCCTTGGCAGCATCCAGGTCCACATGGCACTAATTCTGCAGGCATGCAAAATGCAAGAGTGATGGAGGTGTGGAGGCTTCCACCTAGATTTCAGAGGATGTAATGGAAAGCCTAAGAGTCCAGGCAGAAATCTGCCATAGGGATAGAGTCACCAGAAGAGCTCCCACAGGGGCAATGCCTAGTGGATCTGTGGGAACATAGCCACTGTGAAGACCGCAGGATTTTACAGCTACTGGCAGTGTGAAACACTTGCCTGGGAAAGCTAAAGGCACCGACTCCAACCTATGCAGCAAGGCCATTGGGGTGGGGCTTTCTGAGGCCTTGGGGACCCAATCCTGTACTAGTGTGTCCAGGAGGCAGCACAAGGAGTGAAAGATTATTTTGAAGCATCAAGATTTAATTGTCTGCCCTGCTGGTTTTAGATTTGTATGGGGCCTGTTCCTCCCTTCTCTTGGCCTGTTTTTCCCTTTTGGAATGGGAATGTTTACCCAGTGTCTGTCTCAACATTGTATCTGGAAAGTAAGTAAGTTTAAAAAAAATTTCTCAGGCTTTAGGATGAGACTTTGGACTTTTGAGTTGGTGATGGAAGAAGTTAAGACTTTTGAAACTATTGGGATCAAGTGATTGTATTTTGTTTGTGAGAAGAACATGACTTTTGGGGCCTGGGACAAAATACTATGGCTTAGATGTGGTTTATTACTCTCAAAACTCAAATATAAACTGAAATTTGATACCCAATGTGGCACTGTAGGGAGGTGGGGCCTAGTGGGAGGTGCTTGGGTCATAAGGATTAATTCCTCATAAATAGATTAACGCCCTTCCATAGGAGTGAGTGAGTTCTTGCTCTCACAGAATGGCTTTAGTTACCAGAAAGTGTGTTGTTACAGCAACGAGTTTTGCTTCCTAGACTTTCTTGTTTCCTCCCTCACCATGTGATCTCTTTGCACATGCCTGCTCACTTTTCTGCTTCTCTGAATGGTAGCCTCACCAGAAGTTGGGTGCTATGTTATTGAACTTCCCAACCTACAGAATCGTGAGCTATCTAAACCCATTTTTTAAAAATAAACTATCCAGCCATAGGTATTCTGTTATAGCAACACCAAATGTTCTAAGACAAGACAAGGGGGAAAAAAACACATGACTATCTCAATTGATGTATAAAAAGCATTTGACAAAATTCAACAGCCTTTCATAATTTAAAAAAAAATCAACAAACTAGGAATAGAAGGAAACTGTCTCAGTACAATAAAAGCTATATGTGAAAAACTCACCATGAACATAAAACTCAATGGTGAAAGACTGAAAGCTTTTTCTCTAAAATCAGGCATAAAGCAATGATGCCTACTTTTGCTACTTCTATTCAACATAGTACTGGAAGTTCTAAACACAGTATTTAGGCAAGGAAAAGACATAAAAAACATTCAAATCAGAAAGAAAAAAGAACTGTCTCTGTTCACAGATGATATAATCTTAGATGTCAAAAACCATAATTCATTAAAAAACTGTTAGAAGTAGTAAATGAATTCAGCAAAGTAGCAGGATACAAAATCAATGCACAAAATTCAGTTGCATTTCTATACACTAAAAATGAACATCTAAAAATTATGAAAACAATCTCATTTATAGCAACAAAAGTAATTAAATACTTAGATACTAAAGTGAGAAAATAGAAATGTGAATATTGAAAACTACAAAACCTTGCTAAAATAAATCAAACAAGACATAAATAAATAGAAAGACATCCCATATTCATGGATTGAAAGATTTAATATTGCTGAGATGTCAGTGCTTCCCCAAGTTATCAACAGATTCAGTGCAATCCCTGTCAAAATTCCAAAGATACTTTTTTCAGGAATAGAAAAAAACCATCCTAAAATTCATAGGAAATCTTAGGTAGTCCCTGAATAATCAAAGCCATCTTGCAAAAAAACAAAGCTGGTGCTAATATAATTTGGATATGTGTTCCTTGCAAATCTCATGTTGAAAGGTGATCTCAAATATTGGAGGTAGGGCCTGGTGGGAGGTGTTAGGATCATGGGGGTGGACTTCTCATTAATGGCTTGGTGCCATCCTTGCAGTAATGAACGAGTTCTTGTTCTATGAGTTACCATAAGATCTGCTTGATAAAAAGAGTCTGGCCCCTGCTCCTCTCTTTCTTGTTGCCTCTCTCACCATGTAGCATGCCTGCTCCCCCTTTGCCTTCCATCATGATTGTAAGCTTCCTGACACCCTCACCAGAAGCAGATATTGGCATTATTCTTCTTGTACACTCGGCAAAACTGTGAGCCAAAATACACCTCATTTCCTTATAAATCACCCAACCTCAGGTATTTCTTTTCAGAAATGCAAAGTAGACTTCTTGTACACTCTGCAGAACTGTGAGCCAAAATAAACCTCGTTTCTTTATAAATCACCCAATCTCAGGTATTTCTTTATAGAAATGCAAAATAGACCTCTTGTACACTGTGCAGAACTGTGAACCAAAATACACCTCATTTCCTTATAAATCACCCAACCTCAAGTATTTCTTTACAGAAATGCAAAATAGTCTAATGTAAGAGGACTCACACTTCTTGATTTCAGAACTTACTATACAGTTATAGTGATCAAAACACTGTGGTACTGGCGTAAAGTTACACATATCCACCAATGAAATAAAATAGAGACCCCAGAAATAAATCCTCACATATGTGGTGAAATGATTTTCAACAATGGTACTAAGATCATCCAATGGGGAATACACCATCTTTTCAACAAATTCTGCTGGAAAACTGGATATTCCTATACAAAAGAATATCCAGTTTTCTGACACTGTATATCGCTTTAACACCATATGTAAAAATTAACTAAAAATGGATCAAAGATTGTCTTTGACTGTTTTGTGTTGTTCTAACAGAATAACTGAGACTGAGCGATTTATAATGGTAAGGTTACTTAGCTCATGGTTCTGCAAGCTGGTAAATTCAAGAAAGATAGTGCCACCATTCACTTGGGTTCTGGTGAAGGCTTTTGTGTTGCAGCACAACACGGTGGAAGGTCAAACGGGAAGTGGAAATATGTCAAGAGGCAAAACCTGAGGGGCATTCTGGCTTTGTAACAGGTCACTCTTATAGGAACTAACCCATTCCTGTTAGAAGTAATTCAGTCTTGTCAGAATGAGAGCATACTCACTACTGCAAGAACAGCACTGAGCCACACACAAGGACAGAGCCCTCATCACCCAAATACCTACCATTAGACTCTACCTCTTAGAGGTTTCACTTCCCAACATTGCCACATAGGGAATTAAGGTTCCAATATGAGTTTTAGTGGGGAAAAACCATATTCACACATAGCAAAGAACTAAATGCAAAATATAAAACTATAAAACTCTTAGAAGAAAACATGAAAATAGCATAAAAACATTGGATTTGTCACTGATTTCTTGGATAAGACAGGAAAGATGCTGTCTAGGTACTGTGGCTCACACATATAATTTCAGCATTGGAAGCACTGAAGAGTGCTTGAGCCCAGGAGTTCAAACTAGCCTGGGCGATGAGTAAGACCCCATCTCTACAAAAACATTTGTTTAAAAAATTAGCTGGACATAGTTGTGGATACTTATAGTCCTAGCTACTCAGGAGGCTGAGGCAAGAGAATTGTGCTTGAGCCCAAGTGTTCGAGGCTTCAGTGAGCTGTGATTGCACCACTGCAATTCAGCCTGGGTGACAGAGAGTGACCCTATCTCAAAACAAAACAAAACAATCGAAAAGAATAGGCAACAACAACAAGAAAATAAACAAATTGGACTTCATGAATGCTTAAAAATTTTGCAAGCAAAAAGAACAAAGCTGGAGGCATCACACTGCCTGACTTCAAAATATATTGCAAGGCTATAGTAACCAAATATTGTGATACTGGTATGAAAACAGACACACTGGCCAATGGAACAGAATAGAAAACCCAGAAATAAATCCATGTATTTATAGCCAACTGATTTTTGACAAAGGTGCCAAAAACATACACTGAGGGAAGGACACTGTCAAATGGTGCTAGAAAAATTGGATATCCATATGCAGAAGAATGAAACTAGACCCCTATCTCTCATCACATACAAACATAAACTCAAGACGGATTACAGACTTAAGCATAAGATCCGAAACTACTAGAAGAAAACATAAGAGAAACATTTTAGGACAGTGGTCTTGACAAATACTTTATGATTAAGACCTCAAAGCACAGGCAACTGAAACAAAAATTAGACAAATGTGACTATACTAAACTAAATACCTTCTGTACAGCAAAGGAAACAATCTACAGAGTGAAGAGACAATCCACAGAATGGGAGAAAATATTTGCAAAATATGTATTCAACAAAGAACTAATATCCAGAATATATAAGGAAATCAAAGAGCTCAACGGTTAAAAAAATCCCCTTAAAAAGTGGGCAAAAACCACGAATAGACATTTCTCAAAAAAAGACATACAGGCTGGGCACAGTGGCTCATGCCTGTAATCCCAGCACTTTGGGGGGCTGAGGTGGGCGGATCACAAGATCAAGAGATTGAGACCATTTTGTCCAACATGGTGAAACCCCATCTCTACTAAAAATACAAAAATTAGCTGGGTGTGGTGGCACCCTTGCCTGTAATTCCAGCTACTTGGGAGGCTGAGGTAGGAGAATCATTTGAACCTAGGAGGCAGAGGTTGCAGTGAGCTGAGATCATGTCACTGCACTCCAGCCTGGTGTCAGAGCGAGATTTCGTCTCAAAAAAAAAAAAAAAAAAAAAAAAAAAACATAAAAATGGCCAACACGTATATGAAAAAATGCTCTACATTACTAATCATCAGAGAAATGCAAATAAAAAACACCCTGAGATATCATCTCTCACCCCAATTAAAATAGCTATTATCAAAAGACAAAAAATAACTAACGCTGGTAAGGATGAAGAGAAATGGGAACTCTTATACACTGTAAGTGAGAATATCAATTAGTACAGTCATTATGGAAAACAGTAGGGAGATTTCTCAAAAAAACTAAAAATCAAATAGCTACCATACAATCCAGCAATCCCACTACTTGGTATTTATCCAGAGGAAGATAAATCAGTATATTAAAGGGATACCTACACTCCCATGTTTATTGCGGTACTATTCACAATAGCAAGGATATGAAATCAACCTAAGTTTCCATCAGTGGATAAATGGAGAAAGAAAATGTGGTATATATACATAATGGAATACTATTCAGCTATAAAAAAAAAATAATAAAATCATGTCATTTGCAGCAACATGGATGTAATGAGACATCATGTTAAGTGAGATAAACCAGGTTCAGAAAGATGAATATTGCATGTTCTCACTCATATGTGAGAGCTAAAAAAGTTGATTTCATGGCGGTAGAGAGTAGAAAGATAACAGAGGCTATCTGTGGGTGGGGGCAGGAGATAAAGAGAGGTTGGTTAGTGGGTACAAACACAGTCAGAAGGAATAAGTTTTAATGTTCAATAGCAGAGTAGGGTGACTACAGTTAATAACAATGTATTGCATATTTGAAAACAGCTAGAAGAGAAGACTTGAAATGTTCCCAACATATAGAAATGATAAATACTTGACATGATGAACACCCTAAATACACTGATTTGATTATTACAGTCTATGGATGTAACAAAATATCACCTGTACCTCATAAATATGTATCAATATTGTGTATCAATAAAAACTGTGCATCAAAAGACAGTATCAACAGAGTAAAATGCAACCCACAAAATGGAGGAAAATATTTGCAAATTATATATCTGATAAGGATTGATATCCAAAATATATATGGAACTCATAAAACTCAACAACGACAAAAAAACAAACAACCCAATTCAAAAATGGGCAAAGGACTTTATAGGCATTTCTTCAAAAATATGCAAATGGCCAGTAAGTACATAAAGAGATGCTCAATCTCGCTAATCATCAGAGAGATGCAAATCAAAAACTGCAAAGAGAGACCACCTTACCCCCATTAGAATGGCTACTGTAAAAAACAAAACAAAACAAGTCCAGAAAATAATGAGTATTAAGCAAGGATATGCAGAAACTGGAACCCTTGTGCTCTGTTAGTGGAAATGTAAAATGGTATGGTTGCTGTGGAAAACAGTCAATAGAATTACTATGATCTAGCAATTCCACTTCTGGGAACACACACAAAAGGACTGAAAGCAGGGATTCAAAGAAATATTTGTATAGCCACATTCATAGTAGCATTATTCATAACAGGAAGCAACACAAGTGTCCAATAAATGAATAGATAAGTCAAATGTGGTATATACATTCAATTGAAAATTATTCAACCTTTAAAGGAAGGAAATCCTGACACATGCTACAACATGGATTAATCTTGAAGACAGTATGTTAAGTAAAATAAGCCAGTTACCAAATGACAAATACTGTATGATTCCATTTATTTGAGGTACTTATAAGTCAAAATCATAGAGACAGAAAGTTTTGCAGTGGTTGCCAGGGACTGGGAGAAGTGGGGAACAGAGAGTAATTCTGTAATAGGTACAGAGTTTCAGTTTTGCAAGATTAAAATAGTTATAGAACTGGATCCTGGTGATAGTAGTACATTATGGGTTATTTCACACAACTTTACACTGACCTATACATTAAAAAATGGTTAAGATGATAAATTTTACGTTATATATATTTGCAGAATGAAAAAATTAGGAAAAAATTTAAATTAGAATATTTCAATATAATATTTTTAAGAGACAGGGCCTTGCTCTGTTGCCTAGGCTGAAGTGCAGTGGCACTATCGTGGCTCACTGCAGCCTTGAATTCTTGAGCTCAAGTGATCTTCCTCCCTCAGCTTCCCCAGTAGGTAGGATTGCAGGCGCACAAAACCATACCTGATCAATTTTTAAAATTTCTTATGGAGATAGGGTCTTACTATGTTGACCAGACTAGTCTTGACCTCTTAGCCTCAAGCCATCTTCCTGCCTTGGTCTCCCAAATACTGAGATTACAGGTGTGAGCCATCCCACCCAACCACAGATGGTTTTTATTTTGACTTTATAATTCTGTGTATTTCAAATTTTCACCAATGAATATGAATTAATTTTATAATTAATATAATTAACAAGATGAGATTTTCTGTGTAAGCTCTACTTACAGGAAAAATTATATAGAGAAACTCATTCCTAACACAGTCTGACCATATTGTATTAGACAATGAGGAAATGCTCTCTGTGTGCCTGATGCTTGTTAGGTCCTGAATATTCAAAAATAAAAGACATGGTCTCTGTTCTCATGGAGCTTAGACTCTAGAAGGAGACAAGTTTTACTATAATGTTTATTAGCTCATTAGCATTAGGCATTTTACTTAGATCATCTCACTTAATCTTTGCAGTAATTTTTTGAAGTAGATATTATTTTTGTCCTTTTTCATAGTGGGAAGCTGAGGCTTAGAGAGGTCAAATGACTTGACCAAGATCACAGCTAGTAAGTAACGAAGGAGAGCTTCAAACTCAGGTAGATCAGCTCCAGATGTTCTTTACTAAGACTGCCACAGACAACTATGATCAAGGTGACATGTGCTAAGATAGAGGTAAGCACAGAGTGTTATCAGAGCACTCAGAATGTGTGTCTAACTCATCCTGAATGGAGGAAAGGATGTTTAAGGCTTCCTGGAGGAGAGAGTATGGTCACAAAAAAGAACAGGCATAGGAGTTGGGGCTAAAATAGGTTCTAAACAGTGTTCGAGGCAGAAGCAGCCCTGTGTGCCCTCAGCCCAAAGGCATATACTGTGGGACACTCAAGAATGCAAGTGGTTCAGTGTGGATGGAGCAAGAGTGCAAAGGAGTGTGAGGGCTTGGGAAGCAGGGAGCAAGACTGGAACCTTGTCACAAAAGGACATATTTGCCTCATCCAATAATATTGTGCAAAATGAAAATCTATCAGCTTTGCACTGCTGGGTAAGAAAAAGGGTTAAGCAGGCTTGCAAAATCCCATTCCTGTTTGACTGATTACTGCCATGGCAACCCAGCAGCAGCCGACATTGTCAAGGCCTCTTCTTTGGATACAATAATAAATAGTGATAAAACATTCCCTCAAGGCTTTATATTTTTGCCATCAGTTAAAATTTTGTTCTTGGCTATGATGAAGACTTTTTCAAATTACAGAAAAAAAAGAAAAAGAAAAAGTATATTTTGAATAATGTACTAGAAATACTTTATGCATGTGCTTTAAGAATTCGAAGCCCTAACGTTTCGGGACTTCTGAAGGGGCTTTCTCCCTGCTATGAATAAGGACTTGGCAGAAGGTAAACAATGACACAGCACTTTGCAGTTTTGCAAAGCATTAGCCCCATTATGTCTGTCATGATTTCTGTGGAGGTTAATAGCTACCCCTTCTCCCCTCCTTTCACTTTTAACTCTAGCTGAAAGACAGGAGCCAGTCTCACTATTATTGCTGGGTGACAACTGTGTGATGGGTGGGAACTTGTTTCTAAAACAATACACAAATATTTAGATAAAGCATCATTCTCAAAGGCATTCCCAAATCAGGCATCTTCTTCAAAAATAGCAATTCTGTAGAGTAACTGAAGGCATCTCAGCTTTGAAGGGAGACCTAGCTGGGTTCAAATGTCAGCTCTCACTCCTGGTAGCTTCACCTTCATACTTTACCTAACCTCTAGGAGCTCAATTTCCTGCCTTGTAAAGTGGAATTTATACCTTCTTCCTTGCAATGTAGTTGAACGGATTGGAAATAATGAATGTAAATGTGACAAGCAACATATTATTTGTTCAACAGTTGGTCATAGCTATTACTATTTATTGAAGGTCACAGACTCAGATGATAATTCAGATCATAAAACACCATGAAATGTCCTCGGCAACAAGTTTGGAACATTTGATTTACATATCATATTTCATCAATTCTACAACACATGGTATTTCATGATTTCACATCTCTAAAAGTGGGATGTCTCTTACAACATATGATGTGTCATAGTTAATTGGCAATACTTTTTCTTTCTTAGTTGATCATAAAATAATAGAGTGTCTTACAATGGGGAAAATCTTAGATTAGATGAAATAGGGTAGCTCCTTTCGGCATATGGAACATTTTACTTGGGTTATAGGCCAACAAATAAAAGAAGGAGCCAAATCCAATTTCTATGCAATAAATCTCTGACAGAAAAGATAAGATTCATGGCAAGTACTCATCTCATCTTTCTGAACTATTGCAACCTGGCAACACATCTGTTCCTAAGAGAAGACGTGTCGGAATCATCCATCCACTCAGTCTCCTATGTGATCCATACCATCTGGTGCCCTCATTCCATATCTCCTCAACCTTCTCCCCACCCCATGGATTCCTACTAAAACAAAACAAAACAAAACAAAACAAAACAAAACAAAACAAAAAATACTTAGTTTGAGATTTTCAAAGTTGTTTCTAAAAATGGAACCAGGCAAGAATGTAATGAACATAATTTTATAGACTTGCAGAAACATGCCAATCACAATCTTATTGTTGGGGGAGGCAGTAGGAAGAGGCACACACACACACACACACACACACACACACACTCCTCTGTCCCACACTACGTATTTCTGCCTTAAGACTTCACATGATGATCCCCAGAACTAGCGCTTTAAGGGAATATGAATAGTTGGGACCCCAGAGTTGCTGTTGTCACCTGCTTGGAAACAGGAGGTCCACACACATACATTTAATCTTTTAGGTAGCAGAACCAGATTATAAGTAGGTTAGGAGGTACTTGAATGGTGACTCAATCTATAGAAGTGTTAGAATATCATTAGCATAGGCCAGACATGGTGGCTTATGCCTGTAATCCCAGCACGTCGGGAGACCGAGGCAGTGGATCATGAGGTCAGGAGTTCGAGGCCCGTCTGGCCAACACAGTGCAACCCCGTCTCTACTGAAAAAAAAAAAACAAAACAAAACAATTAGCTGGGCTTGGTGGTGGGCGCCTATAATTCCAGCTACTTGGGAGGCTGAGGCAGGAGAATCACATGAACCTGTGAGGTGAAGGTTGTAGTGAGCTGAGATTGCTCCACTGCACTCCAGCTTGGGTGACAGTGAGAGACTCTGTCTCAAAAAAAAAAAAAAGGTATCATTGGCATAAATTAGGACTCTGATACCAGCTAAGATTTTTAAAAGTAAAAACCTTTGAGGTTTTTGAAAACGTTTATGGTGGCTGAAACATAAAGCTGGTCCTGTTACTGGCAAAGGAGACACTGACCTCTAGGAGAAATGGTTAAAAGCAAAACAGAAAACCCCAGCTCCCTCAGATGCTAAGAATGTTTCAAACGAGTGTTTTTGTAGTGCTCATAAGGAGTCATGTAGTACACTTATGGGATGAGCCACCAATCCTAAAATCTGTGCCTGAAATGAATACTTGTGGTAAGTGAAAATGGCTGCCAGAAACTGCCAAGGACCTACCATGTCACTCTCCTTACAAGCTAACAAATTAGCCTGCTACTGTTTCATGGATGCTGGTAGAAGATACTAGTCTCCTGGGTCAAATGGTTTGGAACAAAAGGCAGTCAGTGCCTTGCTTGCAAGATGTGTAGAGACCCTGGAGAATTGTCTCCCAACAATGATGTAATATATTAAACGCACGTGATATAGTGGAATATAGCAGAGTAGGTCCCACCCCACTCAACAAACACATATTGAAACATATGGAGAAAGAATATCAGTGGAAAGGGTCACAGATTAGAGGCTATCTAGAAAGTCCACATGGTCCATCCCTAACCTGGAACAGTGCAGGTTTAGTCTTCTCATGGAAATGAACTTGAATAAAAAGGTCAATTCACGGAGAAGGAAATAGGACAAAGGAAACAACTGTTCCTTT
Source organism: Cheracebus regulus (assembly GCA_963574635.1). Lineage (NCBI taxonomy): Eukaryota > Metazoa > Chordata > Mammalia > Primates > Pitheciidae > Cheracebus > Cheracebus regulus. Next base: position 22,610 of record CAUYQU010093176.1, on the reverse strand, counting down.
TATTTTTTGTTCAGAGACATGCATATTAAGTATTTCATAATTCAGAGGGAAGAATAAAACTAATTATTTAAAAGTATAGTACTTGGAAAAATCTTTCCCTAAAGGCATTGCAAAGGTTCAAAGTTTAGTTATGGAGAGCTAATTTTTTTCCTCTTTCTGCATAGATGACTTTTCCTTTCCTTTGATGATATCTAACAGTTCACAGTTCTTTGTACTCATATTTAAAGGCCTTGAATTGGGAGATAAAGTTGTCAGATTTCAGATGAATGAAACTTGAATTATTATAAATAGTATATCAAATTGATTGGAACATTTTGTATAATTTTAAACTGTGTAATTTAGTATAATCTGGATTTCTAAATTTCTATATTCTAAACATTTTCTCTTTTTCCTAGAATCATTGCATTTCATTGTGGTCTCCTATGTAATAATCATTTTCTAAATAACTTTTACTAACTGGCAGCCTAATGCTATTTTATTTTTATTTTATTTTTTTGAGATGGAGTCTCACTCTGTCACCTAGGCTGGAGTGCAGGGTATGATCCAGGCTTACTGCAACCTCCACCTCCCATGTTCAAGCAATTCTTCTGCCTTGGACTCCCAAGTAGCTGGGACTACAGGTGTGTGCCACCATGCCTGGCTAATTTTGTTTTTTTTTGTATTTTTAGTAGCAATGGGGTTTTGCCATGTTGGCCAGGCTGGTCTTGAACTCCTAACCTCAGGTGATTCATTTGCCTCAGCCTCCTAAAGTGCTGGGATTATAGGCCTGAGTCACCGTGCCCAACACTAATGTTATTTTAGAAAATAACAATTGATATGATACTATTACCTAATCTGTAGAACTTAATCAAATTTCTCCAATTATCCTTTTTCTGGTATAAAATTTAATTCAGAATCCCACATTGTATATAATTTTCATGCCCCCTTATTCTCTTCCATCTGGATCAATTCCTTTGTCTTTACTCTCTATGACCTTGATATTTTGAAGAGCCTTTCAATTTGGGTTTGTTTGATGTTTTCTCATGATTCAACAGAGGTTATCCATTTTTGGCAAGAAGACTGCAGAAGCAATATTGTGCCCTACTCAGTGTATATCTCAGGAGGTGCATGATGTCAATAAACCTCATATTACAAATGGTGATATTGATTTTGGTTAATGTGGTCTTGGCCAGGTTTCTCCACTTGGAATTTATTATTTTTTCCCCATTTTAACTAAAAAGTATCTTGTGGGGAGATAATCTGAGACTCCGCAAAGATCCTATTTCCCCTCATAGTTTTGTTTACTAATTTTTAATATCCATAGACATTGCTAGTCTATAACAGTATTACTATAGTGTTTACCAAAGAATGATTTTCTATTTCTATCCTTCTGTCTGGATTTATAAATTGGAATTCTACTGCAAAGAAGAATTGAATAAGTAATTTATTCACTTACCTATGTGTGTCAGTTCTTTTTGTTTTACAGTATATGATGTTGATTTTATATGTCAACTTGACTGGGCCATAGGGTGTCCAGATATTCATTTAAGCCTTACTTTTGGTGTGTCTATAAGAGTGTTTCTGGATGGGATTAACATTTGAGTGGAAAGACTGAGTGAAGCAGATAACCTTCTTCAGTGTGGGTGGGTCTCATATAATTTGGCTAAAGGCCTGAATAGAATAAAAGACTAAGCAGGAAAGAATTCTTTCTCTCTATGTGATGGTCCTCTATCTGGGACTTTGGTCCTCTCTGGTTTTCAGACCTGAATTTAGATTGGAACTTGCACCATCAGCTTTCCTGCTTCTCAGGCCTTCAAACTCAGACTGGAATTATACCATTGGCTCTCCTGAGACTCCAGCTTGTCAATGGCAAATCTTGGAACTTCCTGGCCTCCATAACCACATGAGCTAACTCCTTATAATAAATCTCTTTATATATACAGTCATGCGTTGCTTGATGACAGGATATGCTTTGAGAAGTGTGTCATTCGGTGATTTTGTCTTTGTGTGAACATCATAGACTGCACACACACAAATCTAGGTGGTATAGCCTACTACACACCTAGGTTATATGGTATAGTCTTTTGCTCCTAGGCTACAAACCTGTATAGTATGTTACTATTCTGAATACTGTAGGCAATTGTAATACAATGGTAAGTAGTTATATATCTAAACATATTTAAATGTAGAAAAGGTACAGTAGAAATACAATTTAATCTTATGGGATCACTGTTGTATATGCAGTCCATTGTTGACTAAAACATTGCTATGCAGCATATGACTGTATATGTATAAATATATATGTATATATATGTATGTGTGTGTATATATATAATATATATAGTATATATATAAAATAATATCCTATTGGTTTTGCTTTTCTGGAGAACTCAGAATAATACACAGTATACAGTCAAAATACTATTTTCCAAAGTTACTTATGTTAGCTCTTTTCCCCTGTGTTCCCTTTATGTTATGTTGTTCATTTGTAATTGTTTATTTGTTACCATTTATACTAATTTTAAAAAGTAAGTTTTATCCTAGCTGCACAAAATTCTCCAGGACTTTCTAACTCACTCAAAGTCAAATTAGAAGTCCTTTCCACATGGCCTAAGCCTACCTGGTCCTCTTATGCCACTCTAACCCCATCTCCTTATCATTTCCTTGCTTTCCCCCATGTATCAACATGGGTGAGTCCCTCACTTCCTTCAGCTTCTGTTCAAGAGGTATCTTATATAGTTATTTCTTTGGCTGCCTTTTTTCTGAGTTACAGAAAAAAGAACTCCAAGAGGACTTTGTTTCATTTACTGTCATAGTCCCTGATCTAGAACAGTACCTGGAACTGTTCTAGCAGTAGAAACTAAATACGTATGTATATATTTGTATTGAATGTTTTCAACCTCCAACTTTGTTAAAATATGATTGACAAATAAAAATATACACATTTAAGATGTACAACATGATGATTTGATATATAGATACATTGTGAAATTATTATTACAATCAAGTTAATTAATACCAAACATTTGTTGAATTAACCAAATTCATGTTTCATTAAGAAATACCTTATAAATGCTTGAGAGGATGGATCAAAAAAAGAAACATCTTAAGATGTTTTAGCTGTTAATAATAAGTGTCAACCGATAAATTGCCAGCATAAGGACTGGCAATCTGTATTTCTGCCTTGAATCCATATTACAGTAACTGTGTGAGTACAGAATGTGATTTAGTATATTCATTAGAATGTTTGCCTTCAATATACTCCTCCACATCTCTTCTAACAGCTGCCTGTCCTTATATAAATGAAACAAGTTTTCTTCTAAATTCTTCACAATGAATAAGTATTATTTTTGTAATCAGAGAAAAAGAAAAAGCTATTAAAACAGAAAGCTCACATGTTAAAGCATAAGTCCTTGACATAAAATGATTATGATACTCCTAACTCTTCACTCTGCATGTTGACAGGCTCCAGAGTCAACTTTTAAAGAACCTGTCTAAAATAATTACCCTGAAACATAAGTGCACCTATAGGTAGGCCATTTACTATTGCGTAAGCCAGTGTTAAAAAGACAGTTATCTCAAATCACTTAAGAGTGAGAGGCAGAATAAGGAACTAATAACAGGTAGCAGAAAGTGTGAGGCAACTATTGTGCTGCTTCTCAGGGAATATGACAAAGGGAGAGAGAATGAAACCCTAATTGGGGTGAGGATGTCAATGTCTCTTCCTGTAGTTTAAACACAATGAAGCGGGGTAACTCTGGAGGGAAAGCACTTACGGTGAGTGAAATGTATTGTCCGCTCTGGGTTAGAGTATTTGGAAGCTAGACACAAAATACCAAATTATGAAAGCAATTGAGTGATGTCTAAACTGAGAAATAATAGCTAGAAAGTTGTTTCCATTTGTTGAGAGCACAAATGTGTTTCTGTAAATTGAAAAGACTGGAAATAGCCAAAGGGATTGTTAGACTAATGACATGCTCTACTGAGTTTCCTGGGGAAGATTCTGAGCAGTGCCATTTTCCATAGAATGGTACCAAGCCTGAAGGAATGAGGACAGTGGAAAATAAAATGGGGATGGAGAAGGAGAAAAAAAGGAGACAGAAGGTGCTAATTTTGTAAAATTCCATGAAATAGAGAAAAGATTCTTAAGGGTGACAAATGTTGAGAACACTGTGATCCCTCTGGTAGCAGATACTCAAACAGTTTAAGAGACTCTCGTCAGCAGCATCAAAATCTGGAGGACAGAGTAGGCACATCTGAATTAATAATGAATAGATTTGTAAAACCAAGGGTGCATTTCCTTCCTAGAGTAGAAGGCTTTCTCCTTTGTGGTGAACAATTGGACAAAGTATTGAAAAATAAAGTCTGTATGAACAGCAAACATAGCTCTTTGGGCCTTCGTATTTTTCTCCTAGGAGTCATTTAACTCTAGAAAACTGATGCAACACAAATGAACCCTGGATCCCCTATTAAGACTGGAAGTTTCAGGAGCTGTGATAAATTGCTTCTTATGTTGTGCTACCTGCCTGTAAATTTGCTATAGCAGACACCATTGGTTGCCTGCCCTATAGCTAGTCCCTACTCACTCTCTTCTAACAGAACTCTAAATTTTTTCTAGTATCCACACTTTTCCAAGAAACCATGGGCATTAGGAATTGCTGGTCTCATTCTCATTTCCAAGTTTCATAATTTGATTATACTAACTGCTGTGAATTTAATATCCCCTCTAAAATCATAATAAAATTTATCACGGGGATGATATTAAGACATGGGACCATTAAAAGGTTATTAGGCCATGAAGACCCCCTTATGAACAGGTTAATGTCATACTGAGGGAGTGGGCTCATTATTGTGAAACTGGGTTGTTATAAAAGTGATTTTGGTCCTGTCTGTCTGTTGCCCTTGCCCTTCTTTGCTCTTCTGCCTTCCACCACGGGATGGCACAGCATGAAGGTCCTCACTAGATGCTAGCACCTTAACATCAAACTCTCTAGTCTCCAGAAGTATGAGAAATAAATTTCCTTTATTTATAAATTACTGGGCCTGTGGTATTCTGTTATAGCAGCCCCCTCTCCCCACACACACACAAAATGAAGAAAATTGGTACCCAGAAGTGGGGCTGTTGTTATAACAAATGATGGATAATATGAAAGTGGCTTTGGAACTCAGTAATGACTAGAGGCTGGAAGAATTTGGAAGGTCAGGCCAGAAAAAGCCTAGTTTGCCATGAATAAAGCATTAAGGGCAATTCTGGTGAGGGCTCAGAAGACTCCAGAACTAGGGAAAGCCTAAGTCTTCTTAGGAATTACTTAATTGGTTATGATCAGATTATCAATAGAAATATGGATGGTAAAGGCCATTCTGAGATCTCAGATGGACTTGAGGAACAAGGAATTGGAAACTGAAGTAAAGCCCATGCTTGTTATACAATTGCAAAGAACATGGCTGAATTGTGTTTATGGCTGAGAGCTTTATGGAAGGTGACATTTGAGAGCAATGAGGCCAGGCACAGTGGCTCATGCCTGTAATCCCAGTACTTTGGGAGGCTGAGGCAAGGGGATCAGATCACTGAGGTCAGGAGTTTGAGACCAGCCTGGCCAATATGGTGAAACCCTGTTCCAACTAAAAACACAAAAAGTAGCTGGGCATGGTAGGACATGCCTGTAGTCCCAGTTACTTGGGAGGCTGAGGCAGGAGAATTGCTTGAGCCTGGGAGATGGAAATTGCAGTGAGCCGAGATTATGCCACTGCACTCCAGCCTGGGTGACAGAGCAAGACTCCGTCTCAAAAAATAAAATAAAATAAAAAAGAGCGGTGAACTAGGACATCTAAAGAAATTTCTAAGCAAAATATTGTAGAAGCTACTTTAAACTTTATACAGTAAGATACAAAAGGAAAGAAATGACTCAGACATGAAATTTATAATTATAGTCATGTGCCATGTAACAAGGTTTCAGCCAAGAACCAATCACGTACAGGCATCTGAGAAGTATTGTGGGTTTGGTTTCTGACCACTGCAATAAAGCAAGTATCATATAAAGTAAATCATATGAATTTTTGGGTTTCCCAGCACATATAAAAGTTATGTTTACACTATACCTTCGTCTATTAAGCTTGCAATACCATTGTATCTAAAACAATGTACATATCTTAATTAAAAATACTTTATTGCTAAAAATGCTAATAATCATCTGAGCCATTGGGCAAGCTATAATCTTTTTGCTGGTATAGGGTCTTGCCTCAACCTGATCAGGGTGGTGGTTGAAGATTGGGGTGGTTGTGGCAATTTCTCAAAATAAGACAACAATAAAGTTTGCCTCATCAATTGACTCTTCCTTTCATTAAAGATTTTTTTTCTGTAGGATGTGATGCTCTTTGATAGCATTTTACCTGCAGTAGGACTTCTTTCAAAATTGGAGTCAATCCTCTCAAACCCTACCACTGCTTTATCAACTAAGTTTTTTAAATGTTCTAAACCCTTTGTTGTCATTTCAACAATGTTCACAGCATCTTCACCAGGAGTAGATTCCGTCTCAAGAAACCACTTTCTTTGGTCATCCAAAAGAAGCAACTCCTCATGTGTTCAAGTTTTATCATGAGATTTCAGTAATTTAATCACATCTTCAGTCTCCACTTCTAATTCAAGTTTTATTGCTATTTGCACCACATCTGCAGTTACTTTCTCCACTGAAGTCTTGAATCCTTAAAGTCACCTGTGAGAACTGGAATCAACTTCTTCCAAACTCCTGTTAATGTTGATATTTTGAACTCCTCCTATGAATCATAAATGCTTTCGTCGACATCTCGAATCATAACTTGTTTCCAGAAAGTTTTGAATTTTCTTTGCCTGAGCCCATCAGAGGAATCACTGTCTATAGCAGCTGCAGCCTTACGAAATGTATTTCTTAAACGACAAGACTTGAAAGTTGAAATTACTCCTTGATCCATAAGCTGCAGAATGAAGGTTGTATTAGCAGGCATGAAAACAACATTTATCTCCTTATACATCTCCGTTAGAGCTCTTGAGTGAACAGGTCGATCGTCAATAAGCAGTAATGTGGTAAAAGGAATTTACCTTTCTGAGTAATAGGTCTCAATAGTGGACTTAAAAATATTCTGTAAACCATGCTGTAAATAGATGTTGTTATCCAGGATTTGTTCCATTTCTACAGCACAGGCAGAGTTGATTTAGCATTATTACTAAGAGCCCTAGGATTTTCAGAATGGTAAATGAGAATTAGCTTCAACTTAAAGTCACCAGTTGCATCAGTATCTAGCAAAAAGTCAGTCTGTCCTTTGAAGCTTTGAAGTTGGACACTGACTTCTCTCCAGCTATGCAAGTCCTAGATGGCATTTTCTTCCAATAGAAGACTGTTTTATCTACACAGAAAATTTTGTTTAGTGTAGCTGCCTTCATCCATTATCTTAGCAAGATCTTCAAAATAACATCCTACAGCTTCTACATCAGCACTTGTTGCTTCACCTTGCACTTTTATGTAATGGAAATGGCTTCTTTCCTTAAACCTCATGAACCAGTCTTTCTGCTGGCTTCAACCTTGTCTTCTGAAGCTTCTTCACCTTTTTCAGTCTTTATAGAATTAAAAAAATTTAGGGTCTTGCTCTGGATTAGGTTTTGGCTTGAGGGAATGCTGTGGTTGATTTGATCATTTATCCAGACCTTCAAAATTTTTTCCATATCAGCAATAAGACTGTTTTGCTTTCTTATCATTTGTATGTTCACTGAAGTAGTACTTTTAATTTCCTTCAATAATTTTTCTTTTGCATTTACAACTTTGTTAATTGTTTTGTACAAGAGGCCTAGCTTTCAGCCTATCTCAGCATTTGACATGCCTTCCTCAGTAAGCTTAATCATTCCTAGCTTTTGATTTAAAGTAAGAGACTTGTGACTTTTTCTTTCACTTAGAGGCCATTGTAGAATTATTAATTACCTAATTTCAATATTGTTGTTTCCTCAGGGAATAGGGAGGCCCAAGGAGAGGAATTTTGAGAAAGGGGAATGGTCACTGCGTGGAGCAGACAGAATACACACGTTTGTTGATTAAATTTGTAATTGGTGGTCTTGTAGGATTATAATACCATATTTTCATGATACCTCTTTTATATTTTGATATGTCTAGATGTACAAACACTTACCATTATGTTCCCTTGGGTCCATCATCTGGCCGAGGTGTGTAGTAGGCTATACCATGTAGGTTTGTGTAAGCACACTCTGTGATGTTCAGATGATGACAAAATTGCTTCACCTTTTAAGAAATGTTCTTTTTAGAAATGCAAAGGAGAAGCAGAATGGAAAAATTTTGAAAATTTTTGACCTGGTCATGTAAAAAGTAAAAAAGCCTATTCAGGAGAGCAAACCATGTGTGTAACCAAGAGACTGTTAAGGAGATTGGTATGGAAAGAAAGGATCATCAAGACAATGGGAGAATGACCTCAAAGTCATTTAGAGATCCTTGAGCTTGTCCTTCCTGTTACAGGACTAGAGTTCTAGGAGGACAGAATAGTTTCAAAGGATGATTCTGGGCACCCTCTGTGGGTTTGCTACCCAGAGCCTCCTAGGTGTCTCCTTCCCACATTTTAGTGGGATGCTCCTTGGCTGCTTTAGCTGTGGCTCAAGTGGGATCAGGTGCAGCTCAACCTGCTACCCCACCACTCTACAAGGTATAAGCCATAAACCTTGGTGGTATTCATGTAGTGCTAATTCTTCAGGCATGAGAAATGCATGAGCTGTGGGGGCTTGGTTTCCTTCACCTAGATTTCAAAGGATATAATGAACAGCCTGGGGTGCCTGACAAATTTTTATTTGCTGGGGTGGAGTGACTACAGAGAGCCCCAACCAGGGCAATGCAAAGTGGAAATGTCCTGCCAGAGCTGCCACAGAGAGTTTCCACTAGGATAATACCTAGTAAAGTTTATTTCTGGGCTCTCTATTCTGCTCTGTTTATCTATGTGCCAATTTTCATACCAGTACCATACTATTTTGATTACTATAGCTTTGTAATATAATTTGAAGTCAGGAAGTAGTATCCTCCATCTTTGTTCTTTCTGCTCAAGATTGTTTTAACCATTCAGATTCTTTTGTGTTTACAAGTAAATTTTAGGATTTTTTTCTTTTTCAGTAAGAAATGTCATGGGAATTTTGATACGGATTGCACTGAATTTGTAGATTGCTTCAAATAAAATACAAGTTTTGGCAATATGATTCTTCTGATTCATGACCATGGATATCTTTCCATTTATTTGTGTGTACTTTATTTCTTTCATCAATGTCTTACAGTTTTCTGTGTACAGATCTTTCACCTCCTTGGTTAAAGTTACCCCTAAATATCTTATTTTTTGATGCTCTTATAAACAGAATTATTTTCTAAGTTTCTTTTATGAATAGTTTTTTATTCATGTAAGTTGTCATTCATGTATAGTAACACAGATGAGTTTTGTATGTCAATTTTGAATCTGCTAATTTTACTCACTTCATTTATTAGTTCTAATAATTTGTTGGTCTTTTTTTTTAATTTATTATTTATTTATTATTATTTTTTTCATTTTTAAAGATGGGGTTTCATCATGATGGCCAGGCTGTCTTGAACTCCTGACCTCAGGTGATCCACCCACCTCAGCCTCCCAAAGTGCTAGGATTACAGGCGTGAGCCACCATGCCCGGCCTGGTCAAGTCTTTAGAATTGGCTTTGTATGAGATCATGTCATCTGTAAACAGAAACAATTTACCTTTTACCTTTTCGATTTAGACGCATTTTATTTCTTTTTCTTGCCTAATTGCTCTGGCTAAAACTTCCAATACCATGTTGAATAGAAATGGCAAGAATGGGTATTCATCCTTGCCTTGTTCCAGATCTTACAGGAAAAGCTTTCAGTGTTTCACAGTTGGGTATGATATTAGCTGTGGGCTTATCATATATGACCTCTATTATCTTAAGGTAAATTGTTTCTATACCTAACATGTTGAGAGTTTTTAAACATAAAAGAATGTTGATTTTTGTCAATGCATTTCTGCTTCTATTGAAATGATCATACAGTTTTTATTTTTATTTTTGTTAATATCGTGTAGCACGTTTATTGATTTGTGTATGAATTTCTTTAAATTAGTTTTTTGTCTCTTTCTGTTTCTCTTCTTCTGTTCCTATACTTTGTAAGTTCATTTGCTTGACAGTGTTTCATGGCTTCTTTATGCTTTCTTAATTATTTTAATTTCTTCTTTTGTTGTTGTTCCTTTAATTGTCTAATTTCAAATAACCTGTTTTTGATTTGCTGATTTCTTTCTTCTGCATGATCAAGTCTGTTGTGGAAGCTCTCTATTGATTTTTCTTTTCAGTTCTGTATTATATTCCTCTGCTCTTAGATTTTTCTTTGGTTCTTTTCTATGGTTTTTATTTCTTTATTAAACTTCTCACTTTCTTTATGGATCGTTTCCATGATTGCATTTGTTTGTGTTTTCTTGTACCTCATTGAGCTTTTTAAAGATAATTATTTTGAATCATTTGTCAGGCAATTCACAGATACCCATTTCTTGGGGGTTGGTTACTGGAGCTTTATTAGTTTCCTTTGGTGTTATGTTTGCCTGATTCTTCATGATCTGTGTAGCTTTGCACTGGAGTCTGTGCATTTGAAGGAGCAAACACCTTTTCCAGTCTTTACAGATTGATTTCAGCAGGTAAAGACCTCTTGTTAGGTCCATGGGCTGATGGAATTGCCACCAGAATTGGAGCTGAATGGGGTTGGAGTCAAGCCATGTGACTGCTGTTGGGTCCAGTGTGGGGTCTGCAGTTGATGGGCCTGTTACCAGAGGCTCAAGTGAACGTGGATCCTCTCTGGTCCTTGGGCGAAATGAACTGTCTCTAAGACTTTGGTCAGCAGGTCTGGTTCTAGGACAAGGGTCCATTTCAGGGTTTGAAATTTGGTCTACAGATGGCAGGCCTGTTGCCAGATGCATGGATGGGTATAGTTCCCTCAAGGTCTCTGGGAGGGTTCCCACTGGTTCACTGAGCAGGAGAGAGGGACCAAAACTGAATCACAGGACTGCTTCAGGGTCCACACACGAGCTAAAGGCCTGAGTCCTGGGTCATGGATGAAGATGACTTCTTCTGAGTCCTTTGGTGGGCAGGACTGCCCTGGGACTGCAGCCGAGTGGTGCTGAAGCTGGATCACAGGGCTGCTTCAGGATCTGCAGCTTCAGGATCTCAGGTCAGTGAGTCTGCCTCTAGTGACATGAATGGGCATGTCTCCTGGCACATCCTTGGGATGGGAGGACGGCAGCCAGATCATAGCTTAGAGGGCCTGGAGCTGAGTTACAGGGCTCTTTGAAGGTCTGCTGTGGAATATAGGTAAGCAGGTGGGCCTCTCAAAGCACAGATGGGCATGTTTCCAAGCAGGTTCCTGTGTGAGCAGGACTGCTCTCAGATCATGGCCAAGAGAGCTTGGAGCTGGGTCCCAAGCTGCTTCAGGGTCCACAGCCAGGACTGTGGTCAGCAGGCCTTTCACCTGAAGCACAGGTGGTATGACTCCTCCCAGGTCCCTTGGTAGATGGCTCTGGTGGCAGGACCAAAGCCAAATGGGGCTGCAGCTGAGTGTGCAGAGGAACAGAATGTTTCTGATTCTTTTGCAGGACCACAGTTGGTGAGCCTACCATCTAGGTGTGTGTCTGCCCTTTCAAAGGAGCTGTCATTGGTTTTAGGCTGTGCTTGGGTTTTGCAACCTGGGGTCCACAGCTCCCACAAAGGCACTTTTGTCCATGGATGGCTACCACATTCTTGTTGCTCTGGGGGAATATGATCAAGGGACCTCTTATTCCATCATTTTTTCCCCTTTGTTAGATCTTAAACAGATACTTAGTGTGGAGGAAATTAAGCAGCCTTCTCAAAGCTCTATACCTAGTAAAGAGCAAAGCCAGGATTCAAATCATAGTCTTCTGCTTGCACAGTTGAAGTGATCAACCATTATACAGTCCCATCCTTTTAAGTACTGCCAGTGAATTCAGTCTAAGTATAAAACAGTTTAGAGGCACGTAGTCTGTCAGCTAAAGTATCAAGAATGTCATAGAAATGATCCCTAGTTGAAGGCCACTTCAGGGAATATATTCATCTTACCTAAGAAGGTTTTGTTTTGTTTTGTTCAAGATATTCAGCAAATAAACACATCTTGGTACAAATAGGGACAAAATAGTCAATTCTATTAAACAGAGAAGGGAGATTCACTTCTCTTGCACTTTTTCCCTGTTTATTCATTGTATTTGGATATATTTTCTTTTTGGGGGGGTGCGACCACTACAGTTATGATTAGAGAAAAATTCTGTCATATCTTTTGTCAAGATGTGAAGCATTTTCACTGTCTTCTGAGATAACTGAAATCTCAGTTGTGAAGCAAATCATTAGTATTTCAGTCTTGGTTGTGTTTTCTATGTGGGTCAAAATGTAGACAGTATATCATCTCATTCCATTGATCGAATGAGGAGAGAGGTTTTAATACATAAAACAGAGTTAAAGTGACAACATATTTTGCTGTCCCTGACACTTTGATATACATTTCTTGGCAGCCCAAGATGCCAGGGACACAAAAGTCTAGATAATATAGGTCAAGAATCCCTGGATTTTCAAACTCACATTTTACATCAAAACTATAAACAAATGAATCTTAAAACTCTGTACTTATTTAAATTATGGATTTGTTTAGAATCTATGCTATGCTGCATTATATATTAACAATATTGAAAAATACTAGATTTCAGTGATCAGGATGATGTAGCAAAAGCAAAACAATGTTATTTTTCAGAAAGCATCAACCCACTATTAAAAATTTAGATTATTTGATAAGCAAAATTCCTTATTAGTGTGCAGTAACATATGCAAGGTAGTCTTTTAATCCTGGAAGCTTGTTCAGAAGGAAGCACCAAAAAATTGAATGCTTCTTTCATTTTCAAGCTGCGGTTTTCAACCACCATGGCAGAATGAGTTTTAATAAGCTTTTGTTGTAACATGATTAGTAACTTGAATATATGCCACACACACATACCATCCAATATTTTATTCCCTATCCACACCAAACACACATACACAAACTACACACCATACACAGGCCACACCACACAGATATATACATACATACCATACTGCATATATACACTCCTCTCTCCACCAAGCACAGAAAAATACTCTATACACATGCCATATCATAGCACACACACCATAGCATATATACACATACCTCTTACATCAAACTAGCACATGTGCAGATGTACCAGACCACACACACATATACATACTATATGCACAAACACCACACAAACATAAGACTTTGCCATACACACACTACACATACCACACCACACATACATTCCCTCTTATACCCAGCACACATACACATACAGATACATCCCATATGATCTGACCACTGGCTGTCTTCCTGAACTTATTTCCAACTCTCCCTCCCCTTTTCACTACTTCAGCTACAGCTTCCTCTTTGTCCATTCTTGAGCACACGAAACACACTCCTGTCTCAGGCCATTGGCATTTGCAGTTCCGTTTGCTTGAACTTCTCTTTCCCTGGATGTGCACATGGTGTACTCCCTTTTGCTTAGAGATCCTTTCCCTGACCCTCCCCCAGTACAGGATAGCACCCAGATCACTTGTTCTTGTTCTCTGACTGTCTGCTGCTCCCCATTACTGTCCTAACTGGCCTTAGCTACCTGTATTCTGAATTCCAACCATAAAATGTAAGCAGTCCTTAGAAATCATATAATCTAGTCTAATGTCCTCATTTTGCAAACAACAAGAGAGAAGCTCCAAAAAGAAGTACTTGTCTAAGGCTACAAAAATTATTCACTCGTCCATTCAGCACATATTTAGTAAGCACCTTTTATGTCACTATTCTTGATACTAGGTATCAGGGGGTTACAAAAAGGGCAAGGACTTTGAACTCATGAAATTTATAATCTATTCAGGGAGACAGATAATAAACAAATAAATATATAAAATAATGTCAGGCTCTGATTAATGCTTAAAGAACATAAGCAAGGAGGTAAAAGGAGGTAGAAGTAAGAAAGAGCCAAGAAGAGTTGAAAAACATTATCCCAAAGGCACAAGGGCATATAGTCTATTGGAAATTCTTCAGATGTTAAAGCATCTGCTTATTCAGGATGGTAACCAGGTGGCAGGATGTCTTGCAAATGCAGAAGGCTTAGCTAGGGGGTCATTTGGATTTAAAAAGGAGGCATGGTTTCTGAGTCTTGGCTCGAAGCAAGGATGGTGTAGATCCTTATATGTTATAATGACATTTGCAGTGACAATAACTGCAGTTAAGATAACAATGAAATAGGTACTGGATCCATTCAAAGCATTGTACACAATGAGCCATCATAGAGTTTAGATACACTTGTTAATGTCAGGTACTGAAAGTAGATAAAGCTAATCTGAAAGCCAGGAACATACAGAATCTTCTAAGAAAATAATCAATGTCTAAAAACGTGAGCCAGGCTACTGAAAGTTAGGAAGTCAAAAGTGGTCATGCATAAGGCAAGACCAAAATCAGATTACTTGTCTAGGAATGTCCAGATCTACCCTTATTCTGGAAAGGTAAAAGGTCTACTACTGCCATCACAAGAAGAAGCCAAGCAATACAAAGGCTAAGAAGGGCAGATCTGACCTGAGAACAAAGGAGACCAAGAAGCAATGGCTCCTAAGAAAATGATCTACCAGCATCTCAAACTCCCTTTGTCTTCTCCTGTTTGCGGTTCTATCCGGGAAGCAGGCACCAAATGGAAATATCTGAGTATGTGTACATGTGTGTATGCATGTGTGTAAAAGAGGAAAGAACACATCTGTTTTGGAGGCATTGCTACCTACTGAACAGTATGTCCTGTTTACCATGTCTGGTACAACTATCCCAACTCATCATCTTTTTAAGTTAAAATTGTAAAGAAATATTAACCTGAGTTCGTATGCTATGTGAAACTTCAGAATGAGGGCTGCTTCTCAGATTATTAGAATCATTCATAGGCAATTTCAAAAATATTGACCATTTGCACTCAACTAATAATGTCCTTTTCAACGACAAGAAGTTATTCCGAATAAAGCTTCAAATCCCTAAAATGGCTCACACCTCTTACCTTCAATGTAAACATCTCTGGAAGTGATGCAGATTTTAGGACTACCTAAGCCTTGTAAACTATAAGTATTTAAGTTACATCTTTTTTGTTTGTTTGTTTTTTGGGTTTCTTTTTTTCTTTTTTGACAGGGCCTCACTCACCCTGTCGCCCAGGCTGGAGTGCAGTGGCATAATCTTGGCTCCCTGCAGCCTCAGCCTCTAGGTTCAAGTGATCCTCCTACTTTAGCTTGCCAAGCAGCTGGGACACAGAAGTGTACCATCATGCCCAGCTATTATTTGTGTTTTTCTTAGAGATGGGGTTTTGCCATATTGCCCAGGCTGAAACGATTCCTTTTTTGAAAGACAGAAAAGCTTTCCCTACATGTTTAGAAATTAGGATAGAAACACTTTAGAAATACTTACACAAGAATCTAATTGCATTCTTTTAGGTCTTATGTTATACAGCTTAAATATTTTGTCTCCCATTATAGATAAATTATTTTTGCAAAGGATTGCCTTGGATTTGTTGATGATTCCAACTCAAATCACTCTTATATTTGAAAACATATATTGGACATGATCAAATAAGAAGCTAACATGTTTAATCAAAATAAGCCATTAATTATTTGAATGTGAAGGAAATAAATGAAATTAAGACTGTTTACATTCATATCATGGAAAATTTTCATAATAGATTTTGTAGTCAGTACTACAACCTTTTACTACTTGGAGAATGCCAATAAGACATTGCTGAAAGTAATCTACAGATACGTTACTTCCCAACAATTACAGTCATTGAGAGTGCTGCATAGTTTGCAAAATACTTCATGAGTTCTTTTAACTAGCAAAATGAGGTATTGGCTAGGAATAAAGGTTATTATTATTTTTATTTTATAGATGAGAAAACAGAACCATAGAAACTTGAGGAAGTTACCCAAGGTTACGTGGCAAAGGAGTGAAGGAGGCACATCTAGAATCCAAGTCCACTGACTCTTATCATAATGGCCTTTTTATATCACGCTTCTCTTGCTGGACTGTGACTTGTCTTCTAGTATATGTAGATATCATTTATACTTAAATATTTGCCTAATACTATTTCATAATGATGCTAAGTTGATCAAAATGGAAATTAAAGTTTGTCAACAGTGTCATTTAAAATTTGGAAGATTAAGTATAAAAGACACTGAAGAACTACTTTCACAGAGTCATTTTTTTAAAGTTCTGGTGTGCAAGTTTTGTGCAGAGTAAAAAGGTATGAACATTTGGTTTCTTTCCCAGTTACGATCACTCAAATTTCCCTTGGGTACATCATGCTGCCTTCTTATTATTCACTTAGCCTTTAAAGTAGCTGACAATTTTGCTTGTGTTATCTACTATATCTCATTTTAAAGTGAAATCAGGCTGAAATTCTTTGCATAAGAGGGCTTAAGAAGTCTATCTGTTAAGATAAAGGGAAGAAAATAATTTATTTCAATCATTAGAAACTTTTGACAGGTGGACAGGCTAATTTTTTTGTTTCACGGAGAGCTCATTCAAATGAATTGAAAGGTGAGCAAAGCAATAGAAAAATGGGCATAAGATAAAATCATGCAGGTTACAGACAAAAGTATAAATGGGCAAGAAATATGTGAATGATGATTAAAATAAGGAAATGAATAGCAAAACATGATCTATCAAATTGGCAAAGAAAAGAAAAGAAATTGAATGGTGAGTATTGGTGAAAGTGTGGAGTTAAAAACGCTCTTGTACTCTCTTGGTGGAAGTGTAACTTTTAATGCTCTCCTGGAGAGTAATTTGTCTTTATCTATAAAAATCTCTCTCTTTTTTTTTTGAGAACCATCCCAGCAGCCAGACCACAGCTGGTCTTCTCTGGATACCATGAACCACACTGTCCAAACCCTCTTCACTCCTGCCAACACCGGCCTCCCCACCATCTATGAGATGCTCAAGGAGGAGCATGAGGTGGCTGTGCTGGGGGCGCCCCACAACCCTGTTCCTCATCCCACCGTGATCCACACTGCAGTGTGACCTACGTACGCTATTGTGTCATCTGCTCCCTGTTCAACACTGTCTTCATGAACTCCTGCTGCCTGGACTTCATAGCATTCGCCTATTCAGTGAAGTCTAGGACAGGAAGTTTATAAACAGGAATATGGTTGGTGACCTGAATGGGGCCCAGGCCTATGTTTCCGCCGCCAAATGCCTGAGCGCCTGGGCCCTGGTTCTGGGTATCCTCTTGACCATTCTCCTCCTCATCATCCCAGTGCTGGTCTCCCAAGTCTATGGATAAAACAGGAGGCAGCATCCAGGCCAGGAGCTCTGCCCACAACCTGTCTCCCATGCACTCTACTCCTTGCCCTGCCCCCAGAGCCGAGTCCTGTATCACCCCTTTATCCTCACACACTTTTCTACAATGGCATTCAATGAAGTGCATGTGTTCCCGGTATGTTAACTTTCTTTAACATACTAGTTGGTACTTTGGGATTAAAAACTGTAATTGCATATATCCTTTGAAGGTGCAAGCCCATTGTATGAAATTTACTATAGGAATATAGTGATGAAAGTTCACCTAGACCTATGGACATGGACACCAAACTCATTAATTAAAGCATTATTTGTAACGACAACAAACTAAATGACCAATTCCCATCAGTAGGCATTGATGAAATAAAATAAAGTTAAATCCATAGGTGCAAATACTGGTCCCTGAAAGATAATGTAATATATGTATATGAAATGATTATCAATACTTGGTAATAAGTTAAAAATGAGTGAAGAGGTGTGGATAGTATGAGCTCTGTTCTGTGGATTAGCAAAGAAGGAAAATAGATTGAAAATATATATGAACACATGTATATGTGTATATGTATTTTTTTGTGTCACGAATGAATCACAAGACTTTGTTAAATAGCAGTTTTCTTTGAGGTGAAAGTTTAGATAGGAAGGAGTCAATTCAGGTGGGGAGAGGTAGCTTGAATTTCTGTTTTGTAAGTTTTTGCCCTGTTTAAAGTTACTATTTTCTAGCCAGATACATGTATTTTTGTTTGTTTGTTTTAAATATTAATAAGGGATATCTTCTCTACATTTCACTGAATTGAAGAAAAATAACTGATGGAAGAAAGGAAGGACAGAAGGAAGAAAAGAATAAAGGAAAAAGTTTCATGTTGATATGGGAAAACAAACAAACAATCATATCTACAAAGTAAATTTTGAAATCTCCTGTAGTAATTTCATAAAGGCCTTTACTTTCCAAATCTCCTTTTCATTCTCTGAGTGTGACACAAAATGCCCATCATGTCATGGAATACATCCTTGGGTATTTGAATATGCTCTCACATCTGGATTGATTATTCACAACATAATATAGTCAGGGACTGTCTTAAGTTCATTCAGGCCACTTTAACAAAGTGCAATAGACTGGGTGGCTTATGAAATTCATTTCCCACAGCTCTGGAAGCCCAAAATCAGGTGCCAACATCATTGGATTCTGGTGAGGGTTTTCTTCTAGGTTGCAACCTGCTATCTTCTCATATCCTCACATGGCAGAAAGAGAGGGAGAATGCTCCCTGGAATCTCCTTTATAAGGACAATAATATCATTCATGAGGCTGGAGCCTAAATCACTTCCCAAGGATTCCACCTCATAATATCATCATATTGGGGATTAGGATTTCAATATATAAACTTTGTGGGGGACAGAAACATTCGGTCCATAACAAGGACCTTGGTTGCTGGAAATAGTATCTTAAAAGTCACCACTAGGATTCCTTTCTTTCCCTAGTCCACCTGGGTATACTTTATGCTCATACTGTGATACTGAACATAGTTTGAGCTGTGGCTTATTTCATATGCATCAGCATTTTGTTAGTGCAAACTCTGAACAGATTTCAGTGAGTATCAGATTATCAGGCTTGAACCCACGTCTCATACAGTCATTCTTTCAAATATCGTGGGCATGATGTACCACCATTCCTACCTTGCTCCATGCCTATAATTAACCTAAACCATTATTGTTGAACTGCACATTACATGACTACTTCTGGCCCAAACATGTATCTATTTTATTTCTGTTTTTTTCAGGGCCCTGTACAAGGGATGCCACATCAGAGGATCTATCACTTCACATCCTTCTAGGACAGAGACAATTGTTTTTAGTCTCTGAGTACAATCCATACCACAGAAATCATGGACTTTGAGATACTTGGAAAATATGTTTGCAGACATCACGTTGCCGCTTTTAGTTTAGCTTATTAAGGGTTGAATTCCAAAATTTTTTCCACAGATTTATACGAAAATAAAGATATATAAATAATATATATAAATAATATATTTAAAGAAAATTTACATATTTTCTTATATATATGGAAGTATATATTTTCATATATGTTTATATGTGAAATATATATCTGAAAAATATAAATATCTCTACATGAAAATAAAGAGGAAATAATGTTTGTTTTGTGATTTAAATTAACTTTGTATTATTTTATGAAACTACATATAAAGAAAATACAGTCTCCTTTGTAAGAAATGGGTGAATTATCTTACATATTGTATTTTTAAGCTTTACATATGAAAAATGTTAAGCATATCAAAGTAGAATAGTATATTGAACTATGTATCAGTGTTATGATATCACCTTATCACAATTTCCCCTCCTTGAATGTACTGTATTTCGAATGATAATCTTTAACAAAAAGACACCTAACTTTCAAAAATTCCACAGACATTGGCTAGATATTTGTACCAGTTAGATTTTGGTTCTCCTTTCATAGTGATGGTGACATTTAAGAGATGTTACTCACCAGCCTCAGAAGGTCATGGTTTAGGTTTTATTGCAGTGCCAGTGCTGCACTTGGGCTGAGTCTTATATATAGTGTCCCTCCAATCTTTCTAACTGACAACACAGGTTCTGGGGCAGTGCGTAGGGTTGTATTTAGTTAGGGTCATCTGGAAATTGACTTACACACAGTACAAAGGCTAAACTGACTTCATTGTCAGATGGAGCCGGTTCCTCAGCCTGATGACTTCACATAAACCATGCTGGGTGAGACGGATTGCTTTCCTGATAATATAAACACTGCATTCAAACTTTGAATTATAAATCCAAGTGCAAGCCATTTAATTCCTCCATAGTATTGGGCCATTTACACAGGGGTATTTGTTGCAGAGGAAAAAGTTCTATTAGAACCTTACTTGTAATTTGGATATACTAGTAAAAAGGGAGAGAGGAGCAGAAAATTAAATTTTTCTTCTTTTCTTTAGTATAAGCAAACTTCCCTGAGCCCTTATCCTTCGCTCTGTTCTACAAATTTTGAGTGTATAGATTCCTGTTTTCTGTAACTGATCCTTATGAGTTTCTGTTTCTCATCTAAGCAACACAGCGAAGGTCATGAGAAATGCCTAAGCAGGCTGGACTTCCGCCATCTAGGCGCCGTAGCGAAGGGCACGAGATAAGCCTGTGCTAGGCTCCTTGAGCACCTCAGATAATGACCATCTGGGCAGCATAGCAAAAGTCATCTGGAAGCCTGAGTTATGTGCCTGTCATTGCTTCATAAACTGCCTTTGTTCTGCACCTGCAAGCCTGCTTTCGGGACAGTGCACTTCATGTATAAAAGTCAAGCCCTGTCTTTGCTCGGGGCTGTTTTTGGATGCGAATCTGCTGAGCCAGTTCACCTAAATACAGTCTTCCTGTTCCACCATTGGTCTCTCTGGTCTCCTGATTCCCACAACACTAGATCAAAGCTCCAGATTGCCAAGCTTGAGTGCACACAGAAATAAAAATTAATCAATTTAATAGTTTTGTAGTGCTGTTACTTTTCCCCACAACCATGTTTATATACACTCACTTCAGTAAATCAAAGCGCCATCTCAACTGACTTGTTTAGAAGAAGTTCATATGCAAATAAGAGAGTTCACAAAAAGAGATTGGCAATTTACTATGTATTAACATGAGCACTGGCAGCCAGATAGTGTTTTTTTTAAAAAAACAAAAAGCACTGGGAAAATCACAATGTTTGCACTCTATGCTAATGACTTCCCATGCAAAGTTCATTACTGGCCAGGACATCTGCCTTTCCCTCCAACTTCCCTATATTTTATGAAAGTATAACTAAATAAAAGTAAAACATGACAAAAGTCTCAGCACAATCAGGAGGCAGGATAAAACTGGAAAGGATCCATGGAGAAAGCCCTTTTCTACCCGTGTTGCTCCCTCCAAACTTTCTCCCCTTCCCATTTTGTGCTGAGTGATGTCAACAGTGAGAATTCTCTGGAGTAATTCCAGCCACTACTGATGAAGGACAATGGTGTACACACCTGGATGCTCTGCCAGATGAGGAGTTGCAACTTTTTATGCATTTACCTTAACAAGTTTTCCATGAAATAAGAACGAATTGAATAATTTTCTGCTTAAACCATAGGTATGCTGAGTTTCTGAGAGAAAGCAAAGGTTCTTGGTGTTTTGGGGGCGTCTGAAGTCAAGGATTGGAGTGGGCAGGTGAAGTATGTTTCCTTAGTCTAAGAAGTGGAATGCCTATGAGTTTCAGATAGTTTTACTTGCTATGCCAGCAAGTGACAATGGCTTGACATTTTTACTGGATGAATCACCTTTTAAGTAAGTGATAGATATTTGAATGTCTCAGGTCATAGAATAAGGATATGGATTCTCAATTATAAAAGTAATTCAAATTCAGAAATACGATTGAAATGTCTTCAGTTTTTAAAAACTTTTTGGCAGATGACTGAACATACTGAATATGATTATTACATTAAAATACAGGTATGCACTGACAACATTTAAGTAATGTATGTAATTGCTTGACACATCTCAGTCATCTTAATTGTAAATAGCTAATTAATATAAATTTTACTCTGATGTGACAATAATAATCTGTATCTGTAAACAAAACCAAACATAGCAGCCCTAATAACATGTTATCTAAATCCTTAAAAATATATAATCTGGAGAGAGAGAGCCAAGAAGGCCGATTAGCAACAGCTCAGGAATGTAGCTCCCAGTGAAAGCGCAGAGAACGAGTGGACGCCGAACTTTCCGACGAATTTTTGTTGCCCACAGACCGGGAGATTCCCGGCAGAGGAGCCACACGGGTTGCCAGCGTAACTCTTTTGGCAGGAGTGGCTGTTTTACCGGTGCCCCAGCACGGCACTTCTCGGTGCGGAGTATACAGGACGAACGGGCTCGGCTGGTCCCATCCCCACAAGGAAAACAGCAATTGGAAGCGCTGAGGACTGAGAGTTTCACAGCAAGCACAGTGAACCCGGGAAGGTCCGGCTCTGTGGGGAACAGGCATCTGCCAAAGGAAAACTAAGAAACAGAAAAAACTTCATCACCGGGTGGAGAGAGATCCAAGATGGCCACATAGCAACAGATCAGGATTGTAGCTCCCAGTGAAAGCGCAGAGAGTGAGTGGACACCTCAATTGCAGATGAATTTTTGATGCACACAGACTGGGAGATTCCCGGCAAAGGAGCCACATGGGTCACCAGCGTGACTCTTTT
>CAUYQU010093175.1:0-21850 GCA_963574635.1 Cheracebus regulus | reverse complement strand
TGCCGGGGCATTGCATCAAGCCGCTATAACAAAAAAAAAAAAAAAAAAAAAAAAAAAAAAAGGTTCTTATCTGACAAGGATATTGTGAGGATTGAATGAAGATTAAATGACAAGTGCTTAGGACCAGTAGATAGTATTTGCTCAATAACTGTTCGCTACTACTGTTTTTACTATGACTAATACCATTACTATTGCTGTTTCTAATATCACGTTGGTTACTGACACTATTACTAATACTATCACTAACACATGACTAATACTATCATGCTTACTATTACTGGCAGCCCTACAGTGAGGAGCAAGATGGGCATGGTTGCCACCCTGGGTAGTCTGTGTATTAGAACTTCTCAAGGGAACCTTCAGGCCTCCTTCCCGTGTTGTGGCAGACATCGTTAATCAATCCCTGTGCAGTTTCCAGCCAAGCCCACACAAGACTAGAATCCCAGGCATTACTTGACAGTGTCCAATCTCCTTCCACTATGTCACTTGGCATCCTCCATGGCCTGCCTGCTTCCAACCTTGCCTCCTGCAGTCCGTACCCAAAACAACTGCCAGAGGAATCCTATTACAACATATCACTTCTCTGCTTAAAACCCTCCCATGGCTCCCTCATCTTAGAGTCCTTAAGCCTATAAGCCTTTTGTGAGTGGGTCCCTTGTTAACTCTCCATCCTCCTCTCCTAATACTCCCCCAGCTCAGTGCTCCCCATCCTACCTCAGGCACTCCACTTAACACTTCACTCCCCACCCCAAAACTTCCTATCCCCCCCACCCCTGGCATTATTCATCTCCATAACACATATCATTGACATACTGTATGTTAGGGCGGGCGCCGTGGCTCATGCCTGCAATCCTAGCACTTTGGGAGGCCGAGGTGGGTGGATCACCGGAGGGCAGGAGTTCGAGACCAGCCTGGCCATCATGGTGAAACCTCATCTTTAAAAAATAAAAAAATAAAAAAAAATAAATAAATAACATACTGTATGTTCTACTTATTAATTATTGTGTGTCCCCCAAACTGATGTAATCAACTGGTGTCCCATCTGTCTACTGCTGTATCCCTGCAGCTTAACTATTTCTAGGCACCTAATGAATATTTGTCCAGTGAATGAATGCATGGATTCCCTTGGAATATCTCAAGTTCTCTCTGGGTCTTTCAGTGGGCCTGGCTTTGCAGAAATCACTCTCCCCTGAACTTCACTTGGTCTAGCTCATACTCCCCTGAGTCTCATGGAATCATTGAATTACCTGTCTTCTCTTGAAGAACTTACTAGAGTTCGGGTGCTCCTCTCCTCTCACCTGATTCTTTCTTTTTTTTTTTTTTAAGACAGAGTCTCACTCTGTCGCCCAGGCTGGAGTGCAGTGGTGCAATCTCAGCTCACTGCAACCTCCGCCTCCCAGGTTCAAGTGATTCTCCTGCCTCAGCCTCTCGAGTAGCTGGGATTACAGGCACCTGCCACCACGCCCAGCTAATTTTTGTATTTTTAGTAGAGATGGGGGTTTCACCATGTTGGTCAGGCTGGTCTCGAACTCCTGACCTCGTGATCTGCCCGCCTCAGCCTCCCAAAGTGCTGGGATTACAGGCGTGAGCCAGCGTGCCTGGCCCCTCACTTGATTCTTTCTCCATGGCTCTCTCACTAGTTAGATCCCACGCTATCCATTTGTTTCTTGCCCTTCCCACTCCCCACTGTGATACCTTGGTCTCCATGGCAGAACCAAGTCACCCTATCTCAATTCTAGGTGGCGTTCTTCACCCTCACCTTCCCTCTCTTGGTAGCGTTCACTGCATTCTGTGGTTCAATGCAAATGACACCCTTGCCCTTATAGTGTCTTCCACTCTCCCCTAATATTTCATGTGGTAGAGTCCATTGGCTCAATGCAAATGGCCCCCTGCCCCTTATGGTGTCTTCCTCTCTCCTCTAATGTCTCACTTGGTAAGGCCCATTGTCTAGTGAGTTACTTTGGATTTGGAGAACTCCCAGCACGCACACACACACTGAGATACTCGTTGGCCTCTACACATACCCGACCACCTGGTCCCCTCAGCTTACTTGGTAGCATAACCCATGCTGAGCATGCGGTTAGTGAGGTGTCGGTCATCCCCAAAAGTACAGTGGGTGCCCAGGAACTTCTGGTTGTACCAGGCCTCAAGAAACTGCTGCAACAGATTGTTCCTGTATAGGCCTGGGTGGAGGGGAGGTGTGAAAGAGTGTCAGCCTCTGCTGTCATCAACACCAACTCCAATGCGGTCTCCAGCCCCAACCCCCTCCCCAGTTCCAACCCCTCCCCAGTCATCAGAATCGCAATCTCAGCACTATCTCCCATCCCAACTCCAGCCCCCATGCTGTCCTCAGCCTCATACCCACTCCAACCAGCCTGTCATTGAACCATGCCCACTGTGACTGCAAAACTGCCCACCGCAGTCTCATCACCAATCCCACAGCCATTCTCAGCCCCATCCAAAACCCACTGCAACCTCAAACCTGGCTCCAACTCTGTCTGTGACTCCAAGCCTATCCCACCTCCTTCCCCAGCCCCAACCTCAATCCCCATCCACATTTTCCTTCTCCAGCCACACTCCACACACCAAACCCAGCTTGAGCCCAAGCAGCATCCTCACCACCAACTTCCAGTTTTATCCCATCCCCAGTTCCTGCCCTGCTCCATCTTTGTCCCCAACCCCAGTCACATCCTCAGCCCCATCCGGCTTCCCTTCTCCCTTTCCACCCTATCCAAGGCCCTCCCCATGCCTGCCCCTGCTTACCGAGGGGACCGCTGATGCAGGACACGCAGTGGAAGTAGCTCTGACAAGCCCGCTCCACGTTGAAGGCTACCCAGTATCGCAGGCTGCTTAGAAAGCTGACCCAGGAGTCCAGAGGGTTAAGGATCCGCACGTCCCCGCCAACGGCCCCTACACGGGGTTCCTCATCCAGTACCCGCACCAGCTCCAGCAGCGCCATGGGGTCCAACCTTGTGTCGGAGTCACAGACCTGTGAGGTGGAAGGGGCCAGGATCAGCATAGACCCCTGCACCAGGCTGATGCTTAAAGGGGGGTACCAAGCGATACAATGCTGCTGAGGCACTCTGCGACCAATCTGAACGTAATTTTGAGATTTTTAGTCATCTTCAATGTGTAATCACAGTTTAACATGTACTTCAAGATACATATCCTTGTATGAACATGAACCATAAGAAGTATACAATCTCCTCTGGTGTGTGAGACCCCTAACTGGCTACTAAGCAATAGAATATGGCCAAAGTTATGGGAAATAACCGCCATGATTT
This sequence comes from Cheracebus regulus, assembly GCA_963574635.1. Taxonomy (NCBI): domain Eukaryota; kingdom Metazoa; phylum Chordata; class Mammalia; order Primates; family Pitheciidae; genus Cheracebus; species Cheracebus regulus. The sequence continues at coordinate 18,566 of CAUYQU010093175.1, read as the reverse complement.
TACTACCTAATATGGAAATGGTGAATGGGTTTTTCGGTATAATTAAGTCCCCAAATCTCTTGATTATAAGTTAATCAAAAGGCGATTATCCTGGGTGGGCCTGGTCCAACCAGGAGAACCCTTTCAATGAATATCTACAAGTCAGAGACTCTCCTTGCTGCCCTTCAAGAGGCAAACGACTGCTACCATGAGTTCTGTGGCTACAAGAAAATGAATTCTGCCAACCAACAAATACATAAGCTTGAAGGATAACCCCAAGCCTTAAAAAGACCCAGCTCCGGCTGACACCTTGATTGCAACCTGGTGATATCCTGAAAAGAGGACCCAGTTGAGTTGTGCTGACTCTTGAGTCATAGAAACTATGAGATAATAAATGTGTTTTGTTCAAGCTGCCAAACATATGGTAACCTGTTATGCAGCAATGGAAAACTAATACAATGCATTAGAATCACTACACCAGGCCAGGCATGGTGGCTTATGCCTGTAATCCCAGCACTTTGGGAGGCCAAGGTGGGCAGATCACCTGAGATCAGGAGTTTGAGACCAGCCTGGCCAGCATGCTGAAACCCTGTCTCTACAAAAATGCAAAAATTAGCTGGGCATGATGGCTGGTGCCTGTAATCCCAGCTACTGGGGAGACTGAGGTGGTAGAATCGCTTGAACCCAGTAGGTGGAGGTTGCAGTGAGCCAAAATCGCACCTTTGCACTCCAGCCTGGGCAACAGAGTGAGACTCTGTCTCCAAAAAAAAAAAAAAAAAATTGCCACTCCAAATGCAATGGATGAATGAATAAATAAATAAAATTAATCTCTATATTCAATAGATAGATGGTTGAATGGATGAATGAAATAATCTCAACACTGAAGAAGGGCAAAGGGAGGGAGGGAAGAAGAAGGAAAGAAGAAAGGGAACAAATCTCGACATTTAATAGATGAATAAATGAGTAAATAATCTTCATATTAGATAGATGGGTGCATGAATGAGTGAGTGAAGAAAAGCATTTCTACACTGAATGAAGTAAGGAAGAACTTAATTCTATATTGAATGGATGGAAAAGTGGATGGATGGATGGTTGGATGGATGGATGGCTACATGAACGAATCTCTATATTGAATGAATGGATAAATGAATGGGTAAGTGAATGAATAAGTGGAAGAAAGTATCTGCCTCCAATGGGTGGGTAAACAAAGAAAGGAAGAAATGACTCTATATTGAATGCATAAATAAAGGAATTAAAAAATTAATGTTCTCCAGACTGGACGGATAGATGGATGGATGGATGAATGAGTGAGGAAGAGTTTTTACACTGAATGAAGAAAGGAAGGACTTAATTTTTCATGGAATGGATGGATAATTGAATCAGTGGATGAATGGATGAATGAACAAACGAATCTCTATATTGCATGGATGGATAGATGAATGGATGAGTCAAGAATCAGTGAAACTGTCTCTTCCTGGAATGCGCAAGTGAATGAAGAAAGGAAAGAATGCCTCTAAACTGAATGAGTAAATGAATGGATAAATGAACGATTGCTCTCCATGTTGGAAAAGGGATAGATGGGTGATGAATGAATGAGTGAAGGAAAGAATCTCTCCACTGCATGGATGAATGAAGAAAGAAAGGGGGAGATTCCTTCAAATCTGTGCACTGAAGGAAAGACCCCAGGAACGTGGGATTCAGGTGTTCGGGTCACCAGTGGGCTGAGGGCGCCTCCGCTCACCTGCACGTAGTCCACCGAGTCTCCAAGCGCCTTGAAGGCCGTGTACATGACCTCGCGCTTGCCGCCCCAGCGCTGCGCCACGCACACGCACCTGCGCGTCCTCACCAGCGCCTCCACCGCCAGCCGCCCGGGATCCTCCGCCTCCACCTCCCGGTAGGCTCCGGCGCCCACCGCGCCCGCCGCCGCGGGTTCCCAGGGCTGGTGGTAGTTGCCGTCCCACACGTACGTGGCGGGGTCCTCGTCGGCGAAGACCTCGCGGAACATGTCGACCATGTAGAGGTCCTCGGCGCGGTTGCCGTCCACCACCATGAGGACGCGCAGCCGCGCGCGCGGGTACACCAGGGCGCGGGCGGACGCCAGGCACTGGCGCAGGTACGCGGGGTCCTCCTGGTAGGCGGAGATGGTCAGCGCCACGCTGCGCGCCCCGGCCGCGTCCAGGGGCCCCCGTGCCGCCGCGCGCCGCGCCGCCGCCGCCACCCGCCGGTGCTCCAGGTACGCGAAGAGGCTCTGCGCCACCAGGTGCGCCGAGAGGAAGGCGCCGTAGAGGCCGAAGGCCAGGAGGCCGTAGCTGTCGGAGGCCAGCGGCACCCCGGCGGCGTAGGCCCAGGTCATGAGGCCCAGGATGAGCAGCGCGAAGGCGATGGTCAGCACCCGCCGGGCCAGGCCGGAGCAGCGGCGGGCTGCAGGGGTGGGCTTGGGCGCGTCCTGCGGGGAGCCAGAGGGGAAAGCAAGGGGCGTGAGTCCCGAGGGCCTCCTCCGAGAGAAGATCACAAAATCCCTTCCTTCCTCCCTCCTTCCTCCCTCTTTCCTTCCTCCCTCCTTCCTTCCTTCCTCCTTCCTTCCTCCCTCCTTCTGTCCCTTCCACCCTCCCTTCCTCCCTCCCTCCTTCCTCCCTCCCTCCATCCCTTCCCCCCTCTCTCCCTCCATCCCTTCCTCCCTCCTTCCCTTTCTCCCTCCCTCCCTCCATCTCTTCCTCCCTCCCTCTGTTGCTTCCTTCCTTCCTTTTCTTTTTCTCTCTTTTTCTCTTTGTGTCTCTCTTTTCTCTTTCTCTGTGTCTGTCTCTCTCGCTTGCTCTCCCTTTCTGTCTCTCTCCTTTCTTCTTTTTCTTTTGAGACAGGGTCTCACTCCAGCCCAGTGTCGCCATCTCTACTCACTGCAGCCTTGGCTTCCTGAGCTCAAGTGATCCTCCCACCCCCACCTCCCAAGTAGCCAGGACCACAAGGCTGGAGTCACCATGCCTTGGTAATTTAAAAAAAAAAAAAAAAATTAGAGGAGTCTTACTACGTTGCCCAGGCCCAGTCTCCCAAAGTGCTGCAAATACAGGCATAAGCCACCAAGCCCAGCCTGATTTTGTTCCTTCGAATACAATTTTTTTCCACGTTTTGCAATCTCTTAAATCCGTGAGGATGATTACACGCAATGGAGTGTCACAATTTCATTACCAGGGCGTTTCCCTCCTCTTTCCTAGTGGCACATAAAATGAGGATTTATCTCCCAATCAAAGGTTTCTTAGGGTTGAGACAGCAATCATAATATGTACTAAGAAACCAAAATGTTATGTACCAGTCCCTGCTCTAAGCCTTTTAGATGAACCAATTTATTTTAATCCTTACAACAGCACTGTAAGGTAGGTACTGTTACTATTATCCCCATTCTACAGATGAGGCAACTGAGTCACACAGAGGTTCAGCAACTTGCCCTAGGTCATCCCTGGAAAGCAGAGGAGCCAGGATTTGAACCCTAGGAATTGAATCGCTAAACCTCAACCTAATGCACTGGCTTTAGCCCTCGGGAGAGCCCTGGGGGACAGATAGTGCTCACTACCACCGTACAGGTGGCCAAGCTGAGGACAGAGTAGCCAGGCAGGGTGGCTTGCACGAGGTCAGCAGCCCACGGTGGAGGAATCTTCTCTCTGACTTTCCAGAGGCACAGCCAGGTTCTCCTTTTCCACTGCCCAACTCCCCAGCAGAACCAGGTGCCCCAGTAAATGCTGCTGGAAGAGCTCAGAATCAGGGAAAAGTACTTTCTGTGTGCCAGACACTACTCGACAACAACTTTATCATTTTATATGATACTCAACTACTCTACAACAATCTTACTATATATATATACATATATATATATATAGTAGACTAGTGTATATAATGTAGAGTAGTGTAGACACTACAACAACCTTGTTTTATCATGTTATATATATATAATGATAAAATAAGGTTGTTGTAGAATAGTTGAGACAGGAGGCAAGGCGCTGTGGCTCATGCCTGTAATCCCAGCACTTTGGGAGGCCGAGGCAGGTGGATCACCTGAGTCAGGAGTTCGAGACCAGCCTGGCTAACATTGTGAAACCAAAATAAAAAAAATTGGCCAGGCATGGTGGTGCACGCCTGTGGTCCCAGCTACTCACGAGGCTGGGGCAGGAGAATCTCTTGAACCCAGGAGGTGGAGGTTGCAGTGAGCTGAGATGGCGCCACTGCACATCAACCTGGGTGACAGTGCGAGACTCTGTATCCAAATAATAATAATTATTATTATTGAGACAGGGTCTTGCTGTGTTGCCCAGGCTGGTCTTGAACTCCTGAGCTCAAGCGATCCTCCTGCCTTGCCCTCCCCAAAGTGCTGGGATTATAGGCGTGAGCCATTATACCTGGTCTCTACAATAACCTTATAAGGCAGGTACCTTTACTGTCTCCTGTTACAGATGAGGAAACTGAGACACAGAAAGGGAAATACTTGCACCCAAGGTCACTAAGCAGAGTTAGGGGTCAAATTCAGGCAGTCCAGCTCTGGCGTCTCCTCTATGCTAAATTGCCTTCTATGCCACCAGTTCCTCCCTCCTAGGCTTACTGTGGGTTACTTAAATGCATCATTAAGATGGACATCTTTGTGTCCAATACAGGTACCACCAGCCACATGTGTCTACCAAGCACTTGAAATGCAGCCAGTATCACCGAGGACCTGTTTTTAATTGTATTTAATTTTAATTCACTTAGATTTAAAAACTCTTACTTGATTCAGCTATTGGAAAGCTTTTAAATATGTTTGGAACAAGTTGCATCTCGAATGCTCCTTTTATAACTGTAAAGTTTATAAAATCTAAACACAGATTAGGTATTTCCAATGAAAAAGTAGCATCAAAGTCAAAAGTGCCATAAAAACACACTGGATTTTGAAGCCCGTCTGGAGAAAAGAAAGTAAAATATCTCATTAACATGTATTGATTACGTATTGAAATGATCATATCTTATACATAGCAGGGGTCGGCATGCTAAGACCTGTTACAGCCTGCAAACTAAGAATTTTTTTTAAATGTTTTTAGATGGTTTTTAAAAGCCAAAAGAAGAGTAATAGTTTGTAGAACATGAAAAATATGAAATTCAAATTTCAGTGTCCTTAGATGAAGTTTTATTTGCACACAACCACATTCGTTTATATATCATCTGTGGCTGATTACACATTTACAACAACAAAGTTGAGTACTTTCAAAAGAGACCAGATGGCCTCCAAAAGCCTCAAATATTTAATATTGGGCCCTTTACCAAAAAAAATGTGCTGGCCCCTGACACGCTGGGTTAAATAAAAATATATTCTTAAAATTAATTTCACAATTTTGTTTTTTGTTTTTTCAAATGTGGCTACAAGAGAATTTTAAATTAGATAGCGTGGATTTTGTTATGTTTCTAGAGGACAAAGCTGAGATAGAGCTTTTAGGCTCTCAACATTAAACATTATTCTTTCTTCCTGAATCCTCCTCCTCTCTTCCTTTGCCTCAAACCTGGCCTTGCCTCAGTTCCCTAGGCAGCCCGATTCATGCTGGGGATCCAGAAGGCTATGTTCCAGAAACACGGATGAACACATGTATAGACACACCCCCCACAAGTGAACTCACACATGATGAGCGATACGCAGAATGAATATACTCGTGTTCTGCAGGACGACCCCGGACACCCACTCAGGCCAAACACGGTGATCCCGCGACCCCCACCGGCAGCCACACAGGTGAGCCTGCAGACTCACACTCCTCAGTAGGAAAAAGCAACACCAGGAAGGGATGCCCCGATGGCCACAAACACACAGAGACCCACCTGAGAGTCTGGGGCAATGGGATGCACAGGGAAGATGGCAAGAGAAATAGCCCCTGACTGTCAAGCTGATACTGAGCCAGATGAAATTGCCATTCTCACAAGTTTAGAGCAGCGCAGTGTCAGCGGTTTCATTTGGTTCAACTTAGTAGCTACTAAGCACAGGAAACAGAAATCCATTCCCACGTGCCACAGGCAAATCCAACTCCCTCACTCGGTCTCTTTCACTTGTTCTTTCTCTCCGCCCACTGGGGAACACAGACATACACGAATTTATAGCAAGATACACAGGTACAGAAATACGGACACGTCACGTCTCACCTACACGTACTTGTGATGGCCGCCCACACACGGCAGTGTATACCCAGAGATGGGAACCTGCACACTCAGCCTCACATGCTTGCTGTCCCCCACACACATGTGGTCACTGACACGCACATGGATACACACATGGAATCACACACACACAGTTCCCTAACACACGTGGTCACACATATGGCACTAGTTTCTCCCACATGGCTGTACACACACACACACACACACACACACACACACACACACCTGTGTCATCGCAGTGGGTCTGACCAGGCTCTCTCTTCTCTCCGGCTTGCTCTCCCAGCCTCTCTGTGGCCGGAGAGCTGGAGGGGGGTCATTTGAAGACCAGCGCAGGCGGGGGCGGGACCAGCGCTGACGTCAGGCTGAGCTGGGCCAGGGGCTCTGAGGTCACGGCCCAGCCGGGCAGCTCCACCCGCTTCCCGCTATGACCCCCACCCTCCTCAGCCCGGCGGGCCGCCCTTCCCAGGCCCATGTGTCCCGCTCCCCTCCTCTAGCCCTCTGCCATCGCGCCCTCCTCCCCCAGCCTCTCGCCTCTATTTCTTCTCTCTTCCTCCCCCTCTTGTCCCTTGTCTCCCCTGATTTTTCTCTTCCACCTTGCTTGCATTTGGGGGTTCCCCTCATCCCTTCATCCCCTACCCCTGTATTTCCCTCCATCCCTTTCTTTCCCTGCAACCACTATTTCTCATCTCTTTCTTGGTAACTTCATCTCTCTCCCTATTACCACTTTTCTCCAAGTTTCTGTCTTTCCCTCCATCCCTTTCTTTCCACTTCTCTTTCCTCCTCTCACCCTCATTTCTTTCTCTTCTTCCTTTAAAGCTCTCCCCACCTCCCCCTTCTCACCTTCCCCAGTCACCCCCGCCCTGCCTTTCCCCACAGCCGGTCCTCCTGTCCCCAGGATCCATCTCTGGGCTGGGCCCCCAGGGACATGTCTCAGCAACGGGTAGACGGAATGAAACACACACACGTGTGTGCTGTGGGTGTGCCTGTGTGTGCGCTGGCCTGAGCCACGGCTGCCTGGAACCGGAGCTGTGAGTGAACGTCTGTCTGTTCAGTGCCTGACATGGGTCTGCGTGTTTGCGCCAGGGTCTGTGGCGGAGGGCTGGGGCGCCTGGATTTGGATCCCCGGGGACTCAGGGATGAACTCAGAGAGTTGTCGGTCAGCTGCCCTCGGGGAGCCAGCCAGGGTCTGTCAGTGCTCTCACCCATCAGGGAAACCGAGTCAGAGTAAGGGTGGAAAAGAGATGCGGGACCTGGGGTGCCCGGGCCTCAGCCCCTTGGACCAGAAGATCTGTGATAAATGTCTGTTTCCATGCCCTTCTTTCCACGAATCTTTAAAAAGCTCTCTGTATCTAATTCTGTTCTTCCCTCTGCCCCTCTTACTGTGAACCGTGGATGTGTAACTTTCTGCCTTAATAGCTACCTCGTTCCATTTCCCCCTGCCTGTGACTCCGACGATCTTTGGTGTCTGGCCGGGGCCAGCTCCCGGACAGGCTGGAAGACATGCAGCAGCCGGGAGAAATTCCTCCGTCCTTCTCTCCCCGTCTCTGTCTCTCCCCGAGTCTCTGTCTCTCCCCGAGTCTCTGTCATTCTGTTTCTGTGTCCCCATCTGCTTCTCGGCTGTCTGAGTCTCTGCCTCTGTGTATTCCTGTCTGTTTCTCCTCCTCGTCCTCCCCCACAACTACTCTCTCTCTGTTTTGACCTAGGAGTATGCCTGTCCCTTTGCATTTCTGACGTGTCCCTGACTTTCTTCTGTGGCTCCCGCTCTGAGTGCCTCTCCCTGACTTTCCTCACTGTGTCCATGCGTGCGTGTCTCTTTGTCTCTCCTTCTCCTTCTATCTCTCTATCTCTGTCTCTATCATCTTCTCTCAGTCTCTCTGCATCCCCATCTCTTCCTTTTTTTTTTTTCAAGACAGAGTCTTGCTCTGTTGCCCAGGCTGGAGTGCAGTGGCGAGAACTTGGCTCACTGTAACCTTTGCCTCCAAGGTTCAAGTGATGCTCCCGCCTCTGCCTCCCAAGTAGCTGTAACTACAGGCGTGCACCACCACACCCAGCTAATTTTTTGTATTTTTAGTAGAGATGGGATTTCACCATGTTGGCCAGGCTGGTCTTGAACTTCAGACCTCAAGGGATCCACCTGCTTTGGCCACCTAAAATGCTGGGATTACAGGCGTGAGCCACTGTGCCTATCTCTTTGTGAGGTTCTCTCTCTGTCTCTGTCTCTCATTCACTGTCTCTCTCCGTTTCTCTTTCTACATCTTTGCCTCTCCCTGCTGCTCCATCTCTTCCGGCCTGTCCTGGAGCTCTCCCCTGCCAGATACCAAGTCCTCACACCCTGGGTTTTCCCGAAGAGGCAGCCCCAGGCCAACCCTCTTGCCTGGGCCTGGCTGTCAGGGAGAAGGGACATTCCCAGGGAGCCCGAACACCCCGCCCACCAACCAGGGCAGGCGGGCTGTGTCTGACGCTGTTGCTGGGAGCCAGGCCTCCTGGTGCCTGGTGTCTGGCTGTGTCAGGATGATGGAACCTCAGATGATCTGAGGCCAGCCCAGAGCAGAAGGGGAGGGTGAGTCCTCTGCCCAGTGGGAGGGGGCCGTGCAGGCTCCCCCCAGAAGCCAGGCATTTGGCTGCCCAGCCCCCACCCCGCCCTGACCGGGTGGAGCAGCTGTATAAAACCAGATGTTTCTAAAACCAGAGTGCAGATGAGGAAGGAGAGCCAGGCCTTTAATCCCCAAAGGTTCCCTCCTCCAAGACCCAGGAGTCCAGGTTCCCAGCCCTTCCCCGCAGACCCAGACATCCAGGTTCCCAGTCCCCTCCAACTCAGACACAGGTGGCCAGGTTCCAGCCCCTCCACCCTCAGACCCAGGAGCCCAAGTCCCCAGCCCCTCCTTCCTCAAACCCAGGAGTCCAGACCCCAGCCCCTCCTCCGTCAGACCCAGGGGTCCAGACCCCGGCCCCTCCTCCCTCAGATTCAGAAGTCCAAGCCCCCAGCCCCTCCTCCCTCAGACCCAGGAGTCCAGGCCCCGGCCCCTCCTCCCTCAGACCCGGGAGTCCAGGCCCAGCCCCTCCTCCCTCAGACCCAGGGGTCCAGACCCCGGCCCCTCCTCCCTCAGACCCAGGGGTCCAGGCCCCAGCCCCTCCTCCCTCAGACCCCAAAGTCTCAACTCCCAGCTGTCTTCTCCCTTGGACCTACATGTCCAGCCCCCAGAATTTCTTGCAAGAAGAGATGACAAAGGCTGGAAGCAGCCCAGACAAGTGCTGAAGGACAGGGAGCAGTGAGCTGGGCACTCCCACCAAAGGCTGGGCTGCTGCTGGAGGGATAGGTAGGGTGCCTGCACCCCTCACTAACAGCCATCTCTCCTGTGGTGGCTGCGCTCGTCCCTGCCCTGGGTCCACAGTGGCCCCCCCAACATTTTGGCCATCGTCAGGAAACCTCAGGGTACAGCTTACAGAACACCTGGACAGAAGGAGCGTAGGGTGGGAGAGGTAAGGCAAAAACGAAGAAAAGGCAGAGGCGAGAACATTCATTCATTTTGGGGTCATCTCGTGAGCCCTGGTGGATGGGGCTGGGCTGGGCGATGCCAGGCACACACAGATGACTCAGCCCTGGGCCCTGCCCTTGGGGAGATGCCAATCTGGTGGAGAAGACAGCTGTATAAACAGAGGGCCACAAAACAGTGCGAGGATGCACCAGCCCAGCCCAAGAGTCAGGGAGGGCTTCCTGGAGGAGGTGATGCTGGCTGATGAGGAGTTAGCCATGGTCAGGGTAAGGATGGAAGGTGAGGCAAAAAAGGGGTCTCCCAGGCAAGAAATTGTGTGGCCAGTCAAAAACGTAAGAGTGGACTGATGCTGTGAAGCACACAGGTTGAAACAAGGAGGTGGGGGGTTGCAGGGTGCCTAATTTAAAAAAAAAAAAAAACTCTTTTTGACCAGGCACAGTGGCTCATGCCTCTACTCCCGGTACTTTAGGAGGCCGAAGCAGGCAGATCACTTAAGGTCAGGAGTTTGAGACCAGCCTGGCCAACATGGAGAAACCCTGTCTCTACTAAAAATGCAAAAATTAGCCAGGTGTGGTGACATGCACCTGTAATCCCAGCTACTCGGGAGGCTGAGGCAGGAGAATCGCTGGAACCCTGGAGGCGGAGTTTGCAGTAAGCCGAGATCACTCCACTGCACTCCAGCCTCCCGTTTCAAAAAAAAATTTTTTTAACTAAGTAACAATTGTACATATTAATGGTGTACAACATGACATTTGCTCTATCTATATACGTTGTGAAGTGGCTAAAGCAAACTATTTAAAGCATGCAACATGTCGGGTTTGGAATGCAGGAATCGGAGGCTGGTGGCACTGGGGAGCCATGGAAGGCCTGTGAGCAAGGGAGGGACAGGATCAGCTCTGGGTCTGAGTACGGAACAAACTGGATGGAGAGACGGGGCTGTGGGCCAGGATGAGTCGCTGGGTAGTGGGGTTGCATCAGAGATCCCTGGGGCCTTTCCAGGCTGGAGAGGAAGTGTGAGTGAGGCTGGGCAGAGAGGCGGGACCCCGAGCCAGGAGCTAGAAGACTGGGAGATGGACACAGACTCGGTGGGCTAACTCGCCAGGCCCCTGACCTCAGCTAGTGCTGGCGACAGTTGCTCCTCCGTGCGCCCCATCAGCCATCGCAGGCAGGTACTTCCCGAGGAACCAGTGCGGGCAGGGGGTCTCTGGGCAGCAACCTGAAGAGGTCCTTGTTTTATTAAATGCTTGACTCCAGGTGGATGGTTTCTTTGCTAGGTGTCCTGGGTTGGGAAGGGAAATGCATTGGGGCAGAAATGCATAGATACTGAGAGACAGAGGAGAAAAGAAGGGAGGGAGAGGGGGGAAAAGACGGAAGCTGGCTTCTGCGACCATCTATTCAATAGTGAAACCTGCCCTAGCCCTGGATTCCAGACCCCCTTTACTCTCCTCTGCTTTTTCCTGTTCTTTTTCCCCATAGCATCGATCTCCTTCCTACATAATGCATAACTTACCTAGGTATGGTTAGTATCTTTTTTTTTTCTTTGAGACAGAGTCTCGCCAGGCTGGAGGGCAGTGCTGTGATCTCAGCCCACTGCAACCTCCACTTCTCAGGTTCACGCAATTCTCCGGCCTCAGCCTCTCAAGCAGCTGGGACTACAGGCAGGTGCTACCACGCCCAGCTAATTTTTGTACTTTTTTTTTAGGAGAGACAGGGTTTGACCATGTTCGCCAGGATGGTCTCAATCTCTTGACCTTATGATCTGCCCTCCTCGGCCTCCCAAAGTGCTAGGATTACAGGCGTGAGCCACCGCGTCCGGCCTCCTTTTTGTATAATGTGTATCTTCCTGGTTGGAATGCAAGCTCTACACAGGCGCTGTCTTTATCTGGCTTGTTCATGGCTGGTTCCTATGGACCTTTTTCTAGTACCTGGTAGGTGCTCCACAAATATGTGTTGAACAAATGTGTGGGGTCAGGAGAGGAAGTCAGATTGGTAGATGGAGAGGGGAAAGAAAAAGGAGAGCAGCCAGGGATGATGGCTCACGCCTGTAAGCCCAGCAATGTGGGAGGCCGGGGTGGGTGGATCATGAGGTCAGGGGTTCGAGACTAGCCTCGCCAATATGGTGAAACCCCATCTCTACTAAAAATACAAAAATTAGCTCAGTGTGGTGAGGCACACCTGTAGTCGCAGCTACTCACGAGGCTGACACAGGAGAATGACTTGAACCCCAGAGGTGGAGTTTGCAGTGAGCCAAGATTGTGCCACTCCACTCCAGACTAAGCAACAAAGCGACTCTGTCTGGTGGGGGAGGGGGGAGAAAAACAGGAAGGAAGGAGGGAAGGAGAGATAAGGGAAGAAGGAGGAGGATGGAGAGAGGGAGAGGAGGGAGGGAAACGGAGGGGGAGGAAGGTCAGAAGAGGAGGAGGAGAATGGAGGAAGGAGAGAGGGAGGGAAGGATAGGGAAGAGGGGCATGAGAGAAGCTGGGGAGAGAGAGTCCAGGAGCAGGGACCCCCACCCCACCCCTACATAATAATTCTATGGACACCACTCAGAGTGGCCAGTCCTGGGAGGATGGGACGAGGAGCTCCCGGGAGGTGGGACCTTAGACCAAAAAGACTCCAGGATCAGCGAAGACCCGAAGTCTGGAGAGAGGCTGCCTCTGGACTTCCAGGAACTCAGAGCCCTGGGTGGGCGAGAGTTAGACGGGACCTTTCCTCCCCACACACATATTCTGGGAAACACCTAGGCTCCCATGATTCTACTGAAATCCTGATACGGAGGGAGGGAGCGAGGCCAGCAAGGATGACTGTACATCCACCTTCTGCCTCCAGCCCGCGCCTCTGGGAGAAACCGTAGGACTTCTAGAGCTGGGAGGAGGGAGAGGATGAACTGGAGGGGAGAGCCCTGCCTGTATCCTGTCGAAGGCACTTTCTACCCAGGCATCCACCATCTCTCCTGCCCCTTTCCCTGGAGAGAAACAGAGACTGCAATAGCCAGGCAGAGGGAGAGGGAGGGAGGGGCTTCCTTTTGCAAAAGCTGTCTGTCCTCTCCAGGGAAGCCAGAGAGGGGCAGATTCATTTTCCAGATAGGGAAACTGAGGCACAAGAAGAGTAGTTTCCTGGGACAAGCGATACAGTACACAGGCTGCACGGCCAGGTAACCGAGGTCAGGCATTAGGCATTAACGCACTAGACTATGCCCTGCCAGTCACCAAGGGAGGAGGAAGGAGCTGGGAGCTTAGACTAAGATGTGAGAGCCTGGACTCCTGGGTTTGAGGGAGGAGGGGCTGGACCTGGACTCCTGGGTCTCAGGAAAGAGGGGCTGGTCCTGGACGCCTGGATCTCAGGGAGGTGGGGCTGGGGGCTTAGCACCCTGTGGCTCAAGATGAGGCCTGGGTCCCTGGATTCTCAGCTCCATCCATTGCATTCCGAGCACTGACAGAAAACTTCCCCAAGCCCAGCTTCCTTTCACACTTACGGCTTAGCTCCTCGGCTTAACCCCGCCCTCCGCAAGTTCCCATTGTCCAACTTGCCTCCTGCATCGGCCTCCGTCACAGTCAGGACAGAAGAGTCTCTGTAGGACAAACATGGCAATCAGATTCAGAAAACAGAGCTAAAGGTGGGGATCCAGGGCCTGGGGTTGGTGGCCTGGACTTCTGGGGCCGCCATGGAGGAGTGGATTTGAAAAAAAATCCCAGGCCGGGCACAGTGGCTCACGCCTGCAATCCTGGCACTTTGGGAGGCCGAGGCAGGCGGATCATGTGAGGTCAGGAGTTGGAGGCCAGCCTGGCCAACATGATGAAATCCTGTCTCTACCAAAAACACAAAAATTAGCTGGGCGTGGTAGGGGGCAGGTGCCTATAATCCCAGCTATTAGGGAGGCTGAGGCAGAAGAATTGCTTAAACCTGAGAGGTGAAGGTTACAGTGAGCCAAGATTATGCCAATGCACTCCAGCCTGGGTGACAGAGTGAAACTGTGCCTCAAAAAAAATAAGTAGGGCCGAGCACGGTGGCTCACGCCTGTAATCCCAGCACTTTGGGAGGCCGAGGTGGGCAGATCACCAGAGATCAGAAGTTCGAGACCAGCCTGACCAACATACAGAAACCCCATCTCTACTAAAACTACAAAATTAGCCAGGTGTGACTGTAATCCCAGCTACTCTGGAGGCTGGGGCAGGAGAATGGCTTGAACTCGGGAGGCGGAGATTATAGTGAGCTGAGATCATGCCGCAAAACTTCGTCTCAAAAAAAAAAAAAAAAGGAAACAAAAAATAAAACCCAGTTTTTCCACTCATAACACGTCTGACACCAGAGGCTTCCTTCCCACCAACCATCAACTCTCCATCTCTCTGAACAGTAACTGCGTGTGTTAACGATTCACTTCAGTTCTGACACTAACTCCCTGGAGTTAGTGCAGCCCCCAAAGGTTGAGGGCTCAGCCCCACAGGAGTGCCCCCCACTTCACATGCCAGTCACAGGCACTGGACCACAGGTACCCACATTTCTGCCTGACTTGGCTGCAAATCAGAGGTCCCACCCCCTCCTGACGTTCAATAATTTGCTATCACAGCTCACAGAACTCAGGGGGGCACGTTACTTCTGTGTCCCAGTTTATTAGAAAGAGTATTATAAAGGTTACAGATGAAGGAGAACATGAGGTGAGGTCCAGAAGGGTTCCAAGTACAGGAGCTTCTGTCTCTGTGATGGCACCATGTGGATGCCTTCACCAAGCTGGGACCTCTCCAAACCCCATTCTTTAGGGTTTTCGTGGATGTTCCTTTACATGGGCATTTTGCTTTGTTTTGTTTTGTTTGGGTTTTTTTGAGATGGAGTTTTGCTCTTGTTGCCCAGGCTGGAGTGCAATGGCGCGATCTTCGGCTCACCACACCCTCGGCCTCCCAGGTTCAAGCAATTCTCCTGCCTCAGCCTCCCCAGTAGCTGGGATTACAGGTATGCGCCACCACGCCCAGCTAATTTTGTGTTTTTAGTAGAGATGGGGTTTCTCTATGTTGGTCAGACTGGTCTCGAACTCCTGACCTCAGGTGATCTGCCAGCCTCAGCTTCCCAAAGTGCTGGGATTACAGGCATGAGCCACTGCGCCTGGCCTACCTAGGCATTGTTAACAGAAAAACCAAACTCTATAAAGTACTTTATTTATTTATTTGTGGAGTCAAGATCTCACTCTGGGTTCAGTGGCGCCATCATGGCTCACTGCAGCCTTGACCTTCTGGGTTCAGGTGATCCTCTCACCTCAGTTTCTTCAGTAGCTGGGACTACAGGTGTGTGCCCCCACACGCAGCAAAGTTTTTAACTTTTTGCAGAGACAGGATCTCCCTAGGTTACCCAGGCTGGTCTCAAACTTCTGGGCTCAAGGGATCCTCGCGCCAAAGCTTCCCAAAGTGCTGGAATTTCTGGCGTGAGCCACCACACCTGGCCCCTGTAAGATATTTTAAAGAAGTTTATTCTGAGACAGTTTGAGTGACTGTGGTGTGCCCAAGTTGCTCAGATTAAGTTTGGTTTGATGCTGCAGCCATAAAAAAGGATGAGTTCGTGTCCTTTGCAGGGCCATGGATGAAGCTGGAAGCCATCATTTTCAGCACACTAACACAGGAACAGAAAACCAAACACCGCATGTTCTCACTCATAAGTGGGAGTTGAACAATGAGAACACAGGGACACAGGGAGGGGAACATCGCACAGCAGGGCCTGTGGAGAGGTGGGGGATAAGGGGAGGGATAGCATTAGGACAAACACTTAATGCACACAGGGCTCAAAACCTAGATGACAGTGCTGCAAACCACCATGGCACGTGTGTACCTATATAACAAACCTGCACATTCTGCACACATATCCCAGAACTTAAAGTAAAATTTAAAAAAAAAAAAAAAAAAGTGTGGTTTGATGCATTTTAGGGAGAAAGGAGTTACAGGTCAATTCATAAATCAATACATGGAAGACATATATTGGTTTGGCCTGAAAAGGCGGGATATCTCCAAGAGGGGTGGGCTCACAGGTTATAGCTGGATTCAGGGATTCTTTCATTTGCAGTTGGTTAAAGGAGTAAGGCTCTGCTTAAAACCTAAAGTCTGCAAAAGAGAATGTTTTATGGTAAGGATGCTGTATAGCAAGACTGATGGCCCACAGACGTGACTTAACACCTGCCTTACGTCTTGTATGTAATTTGGTATCTTATCACCATAAAGTCTGTTTTGTCTGTCTTACAACCTCTATGTTAACTATAATGCTGTCTGCTGTTGTTCCTAAACTCCAAAAGGGAAGGGTATAATAAGGCGTGTACCACCTGCCTTCAAGTCACAGCCGGGAGCTCAGATTTTAAGGTTTCACTGGGATCCCTTTGGCCAAGAAAGGGTCCTGTTGAGTCGGGTGGGTGGTGGTGGTGAGGGAGCAAAGGGAAGGCCTTAGGATTTTATTTTTAATTTATAGCATGATTGATTAAATCATTGGCCACTGATGATTAGTCAATCTCCAGCTCCTCTCCCCGTTTGGAATTTGGGGCATGAGGCTAAAAATTCCACTGGAATTACAGGGTTCATCTCTCTGGCAACCATCCGCCCAGATCCGCCTTATTAGTATAAACTCAAGTATGGCTGATAGGGGCTAATTATGAATAACAAAATATGCTCTTCTCACCTCCTTACTCAGGAAGTTACAAGAATTTTAGGAGCTCTGTGCCAGAAATCAGGGGCAGAAACAAATACATATTTCTACTTTTTAGACAAGGTCTCACTCTGTCGCCCAGGCTGGAATGCAGTGGGGTGCGATCACTGCTCACTGCAGCCTCAACCTCCCAGGTTCAAGCAATCCTCCCACCTTAGCCTCCTGAGTTGCTGGAAATACAGGCTGTGCCACTATGCCCAGCTAATTTTATTGGTTTTTTTTTTTTTGTAGAGACAGGAGCTCAATATATTGTCCAGGCTGGTCTCAAACTCCTAGCCTTAAGTGATTCTTCCACCTAGACCTCCCAAAGAGCTGGAATTACAGGTGTAAGCTGCCTCACCAGGCCCAAATATATATTTATTATTTTTTATTTTTTTACTGTGTCATCCAGGCTGGAATGCAGTGGCAAAGTCTTGGCTCACTGCAATCTCCACCTCCCAGGTTCAAGCGATTCTCCTACCTCAGCCTCCCAAGTAGCCGGGATTACAGGATTGTGTCACCACACCCAGCTAATTTTTGTATTTTTAGTAGAGACGGGGTTTCACCACGTGGGCCAGGCTGATCTCCGCCTGCCCACCCTCCCAAAGTGCTGAGATTACAGGCGTGAGTCACTGCACGCGGCCCCACATGTATATTTCTTATTGTTCTAGTCCCTTCTGTCTGCTCTGACAATTACCCTAAGCTGGGTGGTTTATAAACAACAGAAATTTTATTTCTCACACTTCAGAGGCTGGCAAGTCCAGGACCTGGGTACTCACAGATTTGGTGGCTGGTGAGAGTGCATTTTCTGATTCATAAATGGAATCTTCTTGTTGTGACCCCACATGGTGGTAAGGGCAGGGGTCTCTCTCTTGGACTTATGCAAAAGCACCACTCCCATGCATGAGGGCTCATAACCTAATCACCCCCTAAACATGCCCACTTCTAATATCATCTCCTTGGGGATTAGGATTTCAACAGTGAAGTTAAGGGGACCCAAATACTTACTGCATCTCAGTTCGTTGCCTGTTCTTGGCATGGAGCCATTTCATTCCTCAGAGACTCTCTTTTTTCATCTGTAAAATGGGACTATCTCAATTTGTCCTTCATAGGATAGCCCTTAAGATTAAGAGAGACTCGGTCTGGCACCCTGGAATATTAGGTGAGTTTAGATATTCCTGAAAGAGCAGAGGCTGAAGGTCTCCAGGACTAACTCAGGTGACAAAAGGGGGACCCTTCCCTGGACACCCCATCCCTTCACCGTCTCTGGATACCCCACCTCTCCTCTGAGGAGTAAGCCACGCTGGAGCTGGGAGGAGCCCACACTCTGTCATCAGACACCCCTGGATTCCCAGGCGGGCAGCCTCACCTCCTGGCTCTGAGCCTCCCCCTCCTCCTCGGCCACCTGCAGACAAGGAGAACCCATACCCCTGTTGATGCAGGTTGGTGGAACTCTGGCATCCACTTAACCCCTGGACCTCAGCTTCTTAGTCTCTCAAGCACGGGGTGAAAAGACCTTCTTACCCAGGACATAGCAGAAAGCTCCGAACAGCTTGGTGAGCAGCCATTGTGCAGCACAGAGGGTGTGTCCCCAAAGGGGCGTGCCTGCGGGCTCCAGATAGAGGAGTCACAGCAGCAGGAATCCGGCGGCCCCTTTCTGTGACCAAGACTGCAGACACCCGCAGTCCGGAGGCTCAAAACCACAATGTTGTCATTCCCCATGAATGCTGTAAGACGAAGAGGAAATAACGCTGCTGGGGTTTCCCGTCTATATATTACACGCGACGATTACATATGGGAATGTTCTAACCCCCAGAATCTGTGACTGCAACCTTATTTGAAAAGAGGGGTTTTGCAAATGTCATAAAATTAAGAATTTCAAGATGAGTATATCCTAGATTGAAAGTGAGCCCCAAACTCTAAGAGTGAGGCAGAGGCAGACAGACAAAAAACAGAGAAGAAGGTGATGTGAAGATGAGGGCAGAGATTGGAGCGGCGAACCCACAAGCCAGGTGTATTCATTTTTGGAGACTTCTGTAATAACAAAGTACATCTGTCCCCCAGCACCCTTGGTTCCACATGTAGTGGGGTTGACGGGTGGCCCCCAAAAGATACATCTAAGTCCTAACCCGCAGAGCCTATGGATGTGGATAAAGGGTTTTAAGAGCTTCTGAAGATGTCATGCAGTTAAGGATTTTGAGATGAGATCTGGCTTTTCAAGCCTGATAACATCCTGGCCAACACCCTTCTGGTCCTTGTGATAATTTCCATTTTCCAGATGTT
>CAUYQU010093173.1:0-28114 GCA_963574635.1 Cheracebus regulus | reverse complement strand
CACAATTATTGGCATAAAAGAGGTTTTTAATACCCATTTTTAGACTGTATTCTAGCCTGGGCAATAAAACAAGAATCCCATTCTCTCTCCCTCTTTCTCTTCCTCTTTCTTTCTTTCATTTTTTTCTTTTTCTTTTGCTGTCTTTCTTTCTCCTTTTCTTTTTCTAAAATCTCTTCCTCTTTCTTTCTGTTTCATTTTTTTCTTTCTTTTGCAGTTTCTTTCTTTCTCCTTTTCTCTTTTTCTAAAATCTCTTCCTCTTCCTTTCTCTCTTTCATTCTTTTTATTCTAAAAAAAATAAAAAAAAAAAAAAAAAAAAAAGTTCTTCATGATATAAACCAGATGTTTTCCTTTTAAAGATAAAAAGTGAGGGTGGGGTGGAGGGGGTGCACAGAGAGAAAGACGTGGCAGCAATTCAAGAAATCTGGTCTCAACAAATGAAAATCTTTAAAGCAGAACAGATTTTTAAAGACTAAGCAGGAAGGACAAAAGTCAAGATAATTTTTATTAGGAGAAATCAAGATTCAGAGTCAAAGTAGTCTATTATTTGCCAACAGAATTCATAAAATAATATATAAAGAAAACAATCTTATACTGGAGGTTGGTGATTTCTCCCTGGTTATTCCATCCTTACACTGAAGATACTAATGTTTCAACATTATACCCTTCATTAGAGGACACACTTAATTCACTGGTTTGCCCATGTATGTGTCTCAATTTTAACATCCTGTAATGAATGCCAGAGGAAAACACATCTCTGTTATTCAATATAAAATTTTGGCACCAATGCAGCCATTTATATAAAGTGATGACTCTTAGCTTTTCTAACTGCTGAATTTCTGATCGAGTTACATACATTTTAAACAAAACATATTGGACAAAACTGTAAGGCTAAAATTAACATTTATCCCCTCTCATTTCTTTAATCTTGAAAACTGTCTTATTTAAACAAAATGTATTTTAGGAAAATGCCTGTTTCAAGGGTTTATTACTGTTTTATAACTAAGAGACTTGGGACTTTAACATCCGAAAAGGTGTCATTTCAAATGGGAGTAAATGAATTATTCAACAAATGGTCTTGGGACAACTGGATAGCCACTCAGAAAAAAAGTGAAGTTGGAACAGTGTATCATGCTTTACTCCACAATAAACCAGAGTTAAATGTTCAGAGGAAAAAAAAAAGCAAAATCCATTACAATACTAGAAGAAAACACTCATGGAGTGCAGCAAGCCTAAGAATGCCACAAAGCCAAAAGTCATAAAATATAAGATTGATAAGTTTAGTGACATAAAAATAAAGATGTTCACATGGGAAAAATAAATATATACAAGTCAAAAGTAAACAAAAAGCTAGGAATTATATTTGCCATTCAAATAACAAAGGGCTAACTTTTAAAGAAAGACTACTATAAATCAGTAAGGAAAACCCCAACAATCTTATTTTAAAAATGAGCAAACAACATGGACAGTTCAAGGAAAAGAAAATACAAATGACTGAAGAAATGCTCGACACTCAGAATAAAGCAACTGCAAGTTAACTAGGCTGAGAGATCGTTTTCCTCCAAAAAGACTGCTTAAGATCAAAAAGTTTGATAACAGGCTGTATTGGAGAGAGGGTAGAGAAACAGTCATTAATTGTTTATATATTGCCGATGAGAGTGTTTTGAAGTATGGGGAAAAAATTAGAGTATAAAGAGTATATATTACAACAACCTCTAGAAAGGGCAATTTGCAATAGTGACCAAAATGGAAAAAGTCCCATAGCCTTTGAATCAACAATTCCATCCTAAGTGTTAACCCATAAGGTGTTCACATTTGTGAAATGCCATGTGTAAAAGGATAATCACTGCAACACTGTTTCTAATAGTACAAGGTTGAAAACAATCTCAGTGCTCATCAATAGAAGACTGTTTCAATAAAGTTCAGCATGACCATATAATAGAGTAGCATGCAGTCCTTACAAGGAATGAAGCACTTTTACATGAGTTGACTTTAAAAGCTCTTCAAGTTATATTATGGTAATGGGGTAGGGGAGGAGAAACAAAGTGCATAATATGTATATATTATGTTACCTGTAAGGAGAAAAAAAACCTCAGTGATTCATTTTCTAGGCTTTTATCTTACAAATACACTAGCAGCATGAAAGGTAGTTATCTTTTTAAAAATGTGACCAGATTGACATAGGTTTAGAAACAAAGAGGTATACAAATTACATTATTCTGGTTTTATTTCTATACAAAATACATAGTTTACATGCCAAATTATCATTTTTTTAATTATTATTATTATTTTTTGAGACAGAGTCTCACTCTGTTACTCAGGCTGGAGTGCAATGGCATGATCGTGGCTCACTGCAACCTCCACCTCCTGGGTTCAAGTGATTCTCCTACCTCAGCCTTCCAAGTAGCTGGGATTACAGGTGCCCACCATCAGGCCTAATTTTTTTTTTCTTTTGTAATTTTAGTAGAGATGAGGTTTCACTATGTTGGCCAGGATGGTCTCAAACGCCTGACCTCAGGTGATCGACCTGCCTTGGCCTCCCAAAGTGCTGGGATTACAGGCATGAGCCACCACAACTGGCCTACATGCCAAATTATTATGAAACAATAGTTTTATAATTCCAAGAAGGTGGCTATGAATGCTTAAGAAACAGAATATTTCCTATATGTATGGCAAGGGTTCTATTTAATTCTTGTCTTTGTAAGTCCATGCCTATAGACAAATTTAGTGAGCATATTGATAATACTGTCTCCCCTCTTCCTTGAGCCTTTAATGGCCAAATTCTTCCTTCCCCGTTCCTTTAGACATATATTCTTTTAGAGTTTAAAACTATTGGCCAGGGAAGCTGGCTCATGCCTATAATCTCAGCACTTTGAGAGGCTGAGGCAGGTGGAACACTTAAGTCCAGGAGTTCAAGACCAGCCTGGGCAACATTGCGAAATCCTGTCTCCACAAAAGAGACAAAAATGAGTTCGGCATGGTGGCACATGCTGGTAGTCGCAGCTACTCAGGAGGATCTTAACCTTTCTGAGTCTACTAAGTGCTTTTTTTTTTTTTTTCCTATTTCATACTTGATGCATAGGGGAAACTTTTTTTTTAACATTATTCTATTTTTGTGCTGTACTTTAGGACTTTTACCAATATGAAAAGTTTCAGCAATAACAAGTCCCACTGAATGTGTGCAAGGTAATATTCAACTGTTTACTTTTTCCAGAAGTTAATTTGTGTGTAATGGAAGGCTGGATGGAGTCAGTGATCCACTTCCTGCCAGTATCAGGACTAGAAAAAATTAGGACACAATCTCAGAACTCATCCAGGAATGCCCCAGATTAGCCCTTTGTCTTCTATTGAGCATGAGATTAAGTAGAAAAGATGATGTCATATTCTTGTACCCTTGTCATATACCCAGTCAGTTAGCTAAGAGAGGGAGAACAAAGTATATCTTTGAGTTTAGTCTCCCAATATAGGAGAATAACCTTGATTCTAGAACAGCCATAATTATATTTGTCATTATACCAGTCTTGTTCAGTATTTTCTGTTTGGGAAATAATTGATTTTTAAAGATCAATTTATTCCCCCACTCAGAAAGTTTAGGCCAAAGTCATGATGCTGATGTTTAGTAAGTGTATAACTGCCAATAAAGCATTTAGCCTCCAAGCTGAGGAGTCGTAATCTGTAAAACAGGTATGATGACAAAATAATAATACCTTCAATCCCAACTACTTCACATTACAAACTATACAATATTTTACAAATTATACATATGTGAGTCTTTTATTATAGATTCTAGTCTTATATTAGGTATAAGGTCTAACAGATTTGGCTGTCTAATTTCTCAGAAGTAGCAGAGGAACAGAGAGTAAGGTGGGGTTTCTAGACTTGGCTGGCACCCTAACATTAGTCAATGATATCTGAGAACCAAAGTGCTTTTTAGTTTTCTGCTTATTTCTTGAATAACACTGAAAAAGCAACTAGGGCTCATCATAATAAATAGCAGCAGCAGCAGCTGCTGCTAACACAAAGTATTTATGAGCTGAGCACTGTTTTAAGTTATATTAGCTGTAAACAAAGCCCATGTGTCTGTGATATTAAAGTTTAGAAACAGTATTTGGTGTTCTACAATATTCATGAAAAAGTCAAGAGTCTTAGATTAATCCTTACATTAATCTATGAAGCAGGCACTATTATTATCTTCATTTAGCATAGCTAACTGATGAAAGCCCTGAGATTTGAACCCCAGTATGCTAGCTTAGTCAGTACTAGTGAGTGGTGGAGATGGGGGCTGAATCCATGACATTTGGTTCTTGAGTTGGGTGTCTTTCATTATTACTCTTTTGAGCCTCTTTAAGACTTCTTGATATCTTAGAGATTCTTATAGATACCACTGTTACTATACAGCAGTATTCTTGGTTTATAAAAAGTTTCAATTTTCTGGAAAACTCACTTTTGAAACACTTCTTAGTCATGTGATAAACCAGTTACAACTCTTTTCTAGTAGATGCTGATCAAAAAAGGCAGTGCAGGTATCCAATAGGGTGATAATAAGCCAAACTAAATATATTTAATAACTTCCTATTTAGGTTAATTCAATTATTCCTTCATCTGTAGCTGTAAGAAACAACTGCAGACTCTGAACAAATTTTGGTGAATTCAGATTCTAGGAGGCAGAACTGCCACCAACAAATGGCCTTGTTGAAAAGCAGATGTAGATGCTAATCACAGCACTAACCTCACAGGCTCTCTGGAAACCTACCATGAGAACTAACAGTCTTCACCCCTCAACAACCTAATAAACACCTTTGAAAGAGACAACAGCTTCCACCATCACAATATTACTTCTGATATGTTTCCTCAGTGTATAATGCAAAACACTAACTTTCAGAGTGAAAATTCTTAGTGAATGTTGACAGTTGTACCACAGAAAGACTATGTATTTATTGTATCAGTGTATAGTACTGTTCCAGTCAGAGATGTTTCAAATTTATGAGATACATTTATGCATCTATATCAATATCCTTAAGTGAAATAATGAATGATTTCCCACAAGTGCAAAATGAAAGCACTGTTGGCTTACGGTGTCTACCCACCTGCAAAATTAGTTGAGAAGTAAAAATACACAAATCATTTGAATCATTTTGTTTTCCTCACTGCACTATCGCTGTTGTAATTATCACAACACAGTAATTTTATTTTTTAAATTACAAAAGCAGTATGTGTTTTTTGAAAAACATTTCAACAAGGTAGATTCATTACATAAAAAGTGAAAGTTCCCATCCCACTCTCCCTTCTGTGGGAGATTGTCTATAGCTGGGTGCTGGCCTTTTGACATTCAAAAATTTTAAGTAGAAATGGGGAGATCTGGAAGTGTTAGAAGAAATATCTCTACTAAAGCAAAATATACTAATAATTATTTTAATATTGTCATTAATACTAATAGGTGATTCAGAAATACTGAAAACCCAGGTACTTTTATTTTTGCCTTCTATGAACTGTATTTTAGAAAAATACTTACTGACTTTATGTTACTGCATTTGTAATACTTAGGCCATATGTGTGCCCTACACTTTTCTCAGGAGTTCCATTTCTGAAAAGTGTTTAATGTAAAAGCATTATGGAAGCTAGCTATTTGAAAGAATTGTGTTATTCTTTTTGTAAAGTGAATAGTTTTCTTATAAAGCATTCCTTCCTAATTTATCTTCCCACATGTTGGGATGTATTAAAAATGAAATACAACTATACAAAGCTTCCTGGTTTCCTGAACACAATCCCATAAGCACTGTAACAATATGCAAGCCAAATCTATTTATTTATCTTTTAGTTTACATGGCTATCTTTAGAAATTCTAGATCTGGGCAAGGACCAGGACTCTGCACACAAACATCAGCAGAAATAACAGATCTATTCAAGCATGATGATTGGGGCTCACTTCTACTCAAAAAGAGAAAAGATCTATTATAACCCGCAAACAGAAACTGTAAATGTGAATTCACTTTCATACTGTTTTCACTTTTTGGTAAAGTTTCCAAAGCAATAGTGTAAGAGATTTTTAAAGACTGTTTTATTAACTGTAAAGAAGGAACATGTAATATGTTCATAAGTGTTAAAATCTCGAAAAAATATTTGGTGCTTTACAACCTTCATGACAGTTCTTCATTTAAGCTTCTATTAATATACATAGTATACTGATAATAGACTCCATTAAAAAAAATTACGAAACCACGTCATTTTAGTGGGCAAAGCTGCAGATCTGAAACCACGTCATTTTAGTGGGCAAAGCTGCAGAGAAACAAATTCATATTTAGATTTTTGAACTAAGGCAATACTCTCACAGCATCTGATTTCAATTCAAATTTAAGGTTCGAATTGTACCCAAGGTTACATTAATAACTTTCAAACGGTGTGCTATTTGCAACCACTCAGAAAAAGATACAAGATGTTACAATTAAGTACCTCTTTCTGAAGGCCAATTCAGAAAAGGGATGGCTTAATACGCAATGGTAAACGCTGTGCATAACGTCATAGAGCTTGCAGGACATCATCTCTTCCCTGAGTCAAATGTGTTTTTTTTTTCCTCTCTCTTTTTTAAGTAGGAGGCAAAGGGGGTGAATGTGTCTAAACAATCTGTTTTGACAAGACCAGACATCGAGGGGGCATATCCACAGGCTGTTTCAACCCTCAGACTCGAGCTCTGCTGCGTTTCTGACGTGTGGAGACTTGTTCAGACGACAACGTTATTTACGTCTTGGAGACTTCTATTTACATGACCCGGGCCGCGATCTCCCAGCTCAGCATTTTCTGCCCCGGGACGACTCACGGTGTGCAGGTCTCCCACTCACCCGCAGGCAGCCCCTTCTCCCGAGGGGCGCGGGAGGGCCGGGACGCTGCTCGCCGGGCGCCCGCGCGCCCTTCTTGGGGAGCGTTTTCAGATGCTGACCAGCAGCGACTGTGGGGAGGCGACGTGACCTCCGTGTTGCACAGGGCAGCTCGGCTGGATATCCACCCAACCCGGGTACCCAGCCGCCCGCTCAGCCCCTCACCCAGGTACCTCGTCCTGGTCGCGGCCCCCGTCACAATGCTTGCAGCCCAGCAGCTCCGAGACCGCCAGCGGAGTCGTGTACACCTCGTTCACGGCGGTGGCCAGGCGCATATCGGCGCGGGGACGGCTGCGGACACGCGAAGGCGGCGAGCGCTGGGCGGCCGGCCGCGGCTCTGGGCTGCAGCGCGTCAGTCAGCACCGACGGCGGGCGGCGGGGTGGCGTCAACAAACAAGCCGCGCGGCCCCGCCCCGCGCCGGTCACTTCACTGCCCCGGCGGCCACGCAGGCCAATGCGAGTCCGCGGGTCCGCAAAGCCCCGCCCCTCTGCGCGGAGGTGTGGAGCGGGCGGTCTGACGCGGCGAGGTGAAAAATCAGCTCGGGGACTCAGGTTCCCCAGGAACAGCTAATTCTCAGGTCTGGAATGGGCTCCGGAGGGCCGCGAAGTGAGCGTGCACTGTCAGGAAGGTGCAGCACGAGTCCTTGGGCTTCAGGGACAGGGGACTCTGCCCCCCACACCCCCGCTCGGCCATTTACCTAGAGCCAAACAGCAGTCAACCTCGAGACTGACGCCGACAGCACCAGAAGTAATGAGGTTCTCTGTAAATTCAATAAACTATTGAAATTTCTCTTCTTCCTTTCCCATAATGCCCAAACGACGCTGAAAGGGCTGCCAAATGCAGCAACACATACGGGACCACAGCCTATAATCAATGCAAAGTTATTTTGGTAAGCCACGTAAAAGCTAGAAATATCACTCCCCTACACAGATGATAAACCTTGGTAGCCTATCTGAATTGTCTTTTTTCCTCTCAAGTATATTTGAAAGCTTTAAAATTTCTAGTATTCCTTCATAAGCGCCCTCCCTGGGTTTTAAAGACAGAATTTCAGTCTCTGAAATCTGATGAGGAACTTGGGAAAATATAGGTTATAAAGGAGAAAAACAACTGACATTGTTGGGCCCAGAACCCAGATCCCTCCAGTCCTGTGTCAGTACTATTTCTTTACATAACTCTATTCTCTCTCTTTAAATAAATTCCTAAATTAGATCTCTTTTTGGATGTTTACACTGTTTTCAAAGCTTAAGTGCTCAGGTTAAAAAAAAGTTGGAACAGTGTGACAAGGAAACAAGTGGGATTTATAGCAGTGGTGACAGCCACAGAACAGGACTCATCAATGAAAATGTTTCGGTCTTCGAAGTGATACTACAATGTCTCAGCGAAGATTAAGTTACTCTTTTAGCTCTTCAATTGTCATTTTTAAAGTGGATGTCAAAATGGTTACTTTTTATTTATCTCCTTCAAATAAATAAATGTTGTATGTTCTCTATACTGCTTTTGAAAAATAGCTAAAGCACCCAAAATATTTTTTACTGGTCAAAAGAAGCAATTTTGAGTTAATGTTGATATAGAAAAAAAGGCTACAGGGGCTTCCAAGCTCTCATCCACTGAGCACAGCCACAAAAACAAACAGTATGGTCAAATGCCCACTCAGCCGTAAGCAAATACAAAAACAAAACAACCCAGTACATCATCCAATTTGCAGCAATATGACATCCCTGCAAGATAAACTGGTTGCAAATGAATGACCTGGAAACATAAATGCACCTGATGTATGGGATTGTGAGCTACAAAACCTAGTTAGAAGGCTGGGCGCGGTCGCTCACGCCTGTAATCCCAGCACTTTGGGAGGCCAAGGCATGCAGATCACAAGGTTAAGAGTTTGAGATCATGGAGGAAACATGGTGAAACCTCCATCTCTACTAAAAAAAATTCAAAAATTAGCTGGGCATGGTGGCGTGTGCCTGTAATCCCAGCTACTTGGGAGGCAGAGGCAGGAGAACTGCTTGAACCCGAGAGGCAGAAGTTGCAGTGAGCCAAGATTGTGCCACTGCACTCTGGCCTGGATGACAAAGCAAGCCTGTCTCAAAAAAAAAAAAAACTAGTTAGACAAAAGTATGTGAAAAATGATGACTCTGGTTCTAGAAGAGTTGAGGTATAATTTTGTTTCTGAAGAAATCACAGTTTTAGTTGTCTAGTAGGGCATAAACTTTTTATGACATAAAGTTATGACTTTTACAAAATGGAGAATGCTTATCTTTCCATTTTCCAGTGAGAGGCAAGGGAAAAGCATGCATTCAGTTAAATTACAAGTGGCTTAAAATAAGTAAATGCAAGTTAAAACTGCAAACTGCATACATATAGTAGTGTCTGATACTGTTTGATATTTATTGAATAAATATTTCAGATATACTGAAATTGTATAGGAAGCTCCAATTAGGATTCCCTTTTCCCCCAGAAAGTTTCAAACTATTATTTATTATGCTGCCTTATGTGAAAAGAAAAATAATTTTAATATTCTAATTTAGTAGTTTATGGAGAACCTTCACAGCCATTAAATGTCAAGATTCCTTTATGGCCTCTATAAAGACTGACCTAAATTCCTCAAAGAGTACTAATTTCTTGTTCTCTGCTATAGAGCACTACAGTAGATTAGTCACTCTATTCTCCAACATAAAAAGATTGCCTCTAAATTTACAGTAACCAAGAGTTCCAACAAATGTATTAATTTTTTTAATTTAATTTTTTTCTTTCTTTTTTGTGAGACAGAGTCTTGCTGTCAGCCGTGATGAGTGCAGTGGCATTATCATGGCTCACTGCAGCCTTGACCTCCAGAGCTCAAGTGATCCTCCCACCTCAGCCTCCTGAGTAGCTAGAGGCAGAGGCCACCACACCCAGCTACTTTTCAAATTTTTTGTAGAGATGGGGTCTCATTATGTTGCCCAGGCTGGTCTCAAACTCCTGGACTCAAGCAATTTTCCTGCCTTTGCCTCCCAAAGTGCTGGGATTATAGGCGTGACCCATCACACCCAGCCCAACAAATGTATTAATTAACCTGCAAATTTCATTGTGTAGATTTCACTCAATAAAAAGTATTTCTCAAGGATTTCGAAGGTAGGCCAGATGTCCTAAAGGTGTTTCTCCTCTCAACCTCTAGTACTGAGCATACATAGGCACACAATAAACATCTGCTGAAAAGATGGAACATCCTGAACACAGAACAGTATAGGCCAGAGCTACCTTACAAAGTCTGCTATTTAAATATTTCATTTCAATATTTATTTTAGGAAGAATCCTGACATTTAATCCAAGAAGTAATTGTAATTCTAAAATATTTCCTTTCTTTTAAAAAGGTTTTGGTCAACTTACTCAGCTGTATCAAAGTGAGGTTCACTGCCTCTACATCTGTCCTTAGCAGTAATGTACTCAGCCTTATTTTTCCCAAGAGCAAGCTGATACGTCTATGTAAAAGCAGGTGGAGTTAAATGACTTGATTTTAACAGAGAAGTATGAAATATTAGAGAAGTGTGCACTTGGAATGGTGGTTCAAGATAGGCTTCCTGAAGGAAAAAGACACCTGAGCTAGAGCTTAAGAGTATTGATAGAGAAGCCTTGGAAAGAAAATTTGGTGGAGAGTTTGGGAGAATAGACACAAAGTTCTAAGTAAAAGATCTAGCATATGCAGAGGCCCAGAAAAAGGAGAGAGTGATCCATTAGGGAAGAAGAATACAGGAAGCTCAATGGGTCTGGAAAAGAGGGTAAGGAGAGTAACAGAAGGAATTTAGGTAAAAGATAAGCAGTAGGCCATGAGTGGTGGCTCACATCTGTAATTCTAGCACTTTGGGAGGCCGAGGCAGGCAGATCATGGGGTCGGGAGATTGAGACCATCCTGGCCAACATGGTGAAACACTGTCTCTACTAAAAACACAAAAAAATTTAGCTGGGCATGGTGGTGTGTGCCCGTAGTCCCAGCTACTCAGGAGGCTGAGGCAGGAGAATTGCTTGAACCCGGGAGGCAGAGTTTGCAGTAAGCCGAGATCACACCACCGCACTCTATCCTGGTGACGGTGGCGGGGAGCAGGAAGCAATAACGAGGGATTGTTAAGCTTCATTAAGGAATTTGGATTTCATTCTTAAGGGTACTGTGGAGTTACTGAAAGTTCTAAACAGTAGAGTGACATCAGATTTGCACATCTGCTAAGGTTTAGAAAAATACATTGGAAGGGCAAAACGTGGTAGGGTAGATAAGTTAAAAAGGCTGCTGAGGCAATCTTGAAAAGGCGCGAGGGCAGTCTTCAGAACATATGGGAAGGGAGAGAAGTTTAGGGAATGACACTGGATTTTGTCTCCCCAATATGGTAGTAAGTTCCTTGAGGGAGGCAATCATGCCTCAAACTCTTGTTTTTGAAATTTAGGAGATAAATCTCAAATTATCTGCTTTCCTGACCAAGTGGCTTCCCTGAACTCATTAGGTCTTTAAAAGTATAATCCATGACAAGGAATAGATATTTTTTGGTAGCAAAAGCAGTAATTAGGCTAAAAGGTATAAACATACTTTTATGGACCAGATGTTAAACCCTGTACAATAGATTTGCACATTTCTTCACTGGAATCAGAATTATACTTAATGCAGTAACTGGTTAGAAAACATACAGGATGGTTTTAGCCATTAAACCAAAGAACTCCTTTAAGAGTGGGAGTGGGATTTGTTATATTTATGTGGTTTAAGTATTCTCGAAAAATCCCCTATGGTCATTTAAAACGTTTCATTTAGAACAAATGCTGGTTTATAAGACTACTTCTGCTTACTAATTTTGTCTAGATTTTTCTCCTCCAGCTCATATCTTCCTGTTTTTATCTACATAGCTTGTCTGCTAAGCACTTTTTCCCTTTTCAACATCATGTTTTGGGTACATTAAGATCCTTTTAGCACTGAACTTTAAACTTGTCCTCTTATTTGCTCTACACTTTTTTTTTTCACTTCTTCAATTTTTAGAATTATATTACTTTAAAGGAGCAAGAATGTTGACAAGTCCTTGGTAGTTTCCTCTCATTTAGGGTTTCTTCTTTTAGAAGTGCAGTGTTTTAACTTTCTACATAGATGTTTAGGAATATGGGGCATCACCAGTATTTGTAAATAGCAATATTCTAAGAAGTGTCAGTGGTTTTAAACTAGAAAGTTGCTTTTACCCCCAAAGAATCAATGTGTTAAATAGTGGTCAGGTTTTTTTCTAGGTTGATAATAATAAGACCAGTAACTTGCTAACTCCTGTCCATCAGAGACTTAACACTGTACATGTATAAAGCAGATATATTTTTATTTTACACATTTGTGACATCGAAACTCAAAGTATGGACAACTTATCTAAAGTTACAAAACTTGTAAAACACCCTGGAATTAGAACTCAGGTCTGTCAGAATCCAAAGCAGCAGTCCCTATATGAGGCTGCTTCTTTTACTGAATAAATATTTAAGTTTTTGATAACTGTGTATTCACTTAAGTTGTTGCTTCTGGAGGCGAGAAAAGATGGTAGCAAGAAAGAAAAAATTATCTCCCTTGCTTTTACTCAGTGTGAGGTTTCTTTTTCTTTCTTTCTTTCTTTCTTTTTTTTTAAGAAATCACAGAATGGGTGATCTTGGGCTTTGAGAGCTTCTCTCCTCCATATTTCTGTTAGTCTTTTCAGTGTCTCCTTTTGGACCTTTGGTGGCCTCCTGCTACCCAAAGCCTCTTCATTACATATCTCATTTGAGTCTACCCAACCTCCTACATGTTCCTCACAAGACCCCCATTTCTCAAAAAGTGGTAGGTTTGAGGAAGAAAGCAGGCTTCTAAAAGTAATCACATTAACTTTGTAAGTTACTGATATCTCCTATTTAGTTTGTCTCAATACGATGTAACCTCCATAAAATCAGAATGTTTGTCTTTTTTGTTCACTGCTGTATTTTCAATGTCCTAGTGCCCTGCAAGCAGGAGACCCTCAAAAAGTATGTATCAAATGAATGAACTCTGAAGAGATGTTTCCATTAAAAAAAATTTTAAGCTTAATTGAAAGCCTAATAATGAATTTCAAGTTCACTATTCAGGTAAACATTTTTGAGGCTCAGGGGCCACAAAACCCACCTGTTTCCAGGCAGGAAGCCTGGCTCTGTGAGGGAATCAGCTTGTACTTGGGTTCAGCTCTACTAAGCAGTCTGTTTTTCAGAATCTCTCTGCTTCTTCTTGGAACTCATAGATACCCCCCAAGGTCCTCTGATTTTTCTTTGATATTTCTGTGCTTGCTCTCCTGCACTGCCAGGCTAGCAGCTACACACGGTCTGATAGAGGCATATATGGATCACTTGTTAAGTCAGGCATGTACTTACAAGTCAGACACACTGCCTGTGTCTGATAAGATACCATTGTCTGACAAGATTCATGGAACATTTTGTAACCAAGTTTGGCTTTAAATATCCTCAGGTCTGTCCAAGGTGAAGTGATAGAAAAGAAAGTGTCTGTTGAGATATAAAAATTAAGTGGGAGAATTCATTCAGACATGTTACAATGTTTAGAGGCTACTTTTCAGCATCATCACTGAGTTAAATAAGAAGGAATGGGTTTAATTTGAAATACTATGAGGTCTATCAAAAAGGTGAATGTGAGGGAAATGGACAGTTAGGACTTAAAGCCATATGTTGTTAGGCACTACTAAGATTTTAAAGAAGGAGAAGGAAATATAAAAACTCAAAGGCAATAAAAGATACTAAATATATTCAAGTAGAAAATATTTCTCAGACTGTGAATATACTCTGTGTTGTATAATTTTTCTTTTCTTTTCTTTCTTTCTTTTTTTTTTGAGACAGAGTCTCACTCTGTCACCCAGACTGGAGTGCAGTGGTGCGATCTCGGCTCACTGCAGCCTCTGCCTCTTCTCCTGCCTCAGACTCCCGAGTAGCTGGGACTACAGGTGCATGCCACCACACCTGGCTAATTTTTTTGTATTTTTAGTAGAGATAGGGTTTCACCATGTTGGCGAGGCTGGTCTTGAACTCCTGACCTTGTGATCCACCCGCCTCAGCCTCCCACAGTGCTGGGATTACAGGCATGAACCACTGCATCCAGCCTGTTGTATAATTTTTATAACCGTTTTTGTGGGGCTGGATTTCATCTATACCTAAGTGATATGAACACATGAAATTCTCATAGTGCTTCTACTTGTGGGCACAAGCCAAGAACTGGTTTAGTATGTAACCTATAATTTTAAATACAAGGAATTAGCCAGGCATAATATTAAAAATTAGCCATTCAAAATAGATTAAAACCAAACCTAGTATCTTTAACTTATCCTGAGCCCACAGAATTGATGGAACTGAACTAATGCCATTTAACCACAGGATTTTACCCTGTGGTTAAAACATTTGGGCAAAATACATATTAATGAGTCATTAGCTTAATCATGACTGAATTTTAAATGCTTTGTTTATACTAAAGATTATTTTTATTCAAAGAAACAAACTAATGACAATATTCTAAAATTTTAAAATCCAGTTTTTTGTTTATAACAGCTATCCTGCCTTCCCTGTCCACGCCTCCCCACCCCATGATTATTACTACCAAGCGGTGAATGGAATTCTGCACAGTTCAAAGAGCCCCCACTCAGTTCCTTTTTGATAATCTTTAGTTGTAGGCCCTTTAATCCTTTAAACCACCTTCTTTTTCTGGCCCCTTCAGGGGTTTCTTGCTTTCCAAGAGGGTATTAAGTTGTAGATTCTTACCTGAGCACAAGTACAAGGCCACATCTGGAGACTACTTGCAGGTTATTATGTATTTTAAAAATAAAATGCTGTTCACTAAACTTTCCTGTCTGTTCTTTTGCCTTCCAAAATTCTCACCCCGTAGGCCATTTCCCCCTTTACCCAAAGGGTATAGAAACATTTGGGGCACTGTAGTTCATCAAATAAAAATATTTACATTTGCTTATTGTTTAGCTTTCTGTTTTGCTAAAACATACTCTCAAAAAATAAAAGATATAATACCACTTAAAAATTTCTGCTTTTTACAGGAATTCAGATTTGAATGGAATTCAAGATCATTTTGCTTGTAGTAATAGAGAATATGATTTTCTTAATTTTTGCATTTTTCTGGCAAATAACTCAAACATTAAAATAGTATTTTATTCAGATGATACAAATTAGAGAAAGAAACATTCTTAATTTGTTATGAGTCTAATTTTTAAAATAAATGTTTGCATAAGTTTACATATGGATGCCAATGCTATTATTTTACCAATTAACAGAAAATTTGATACTATGTAACCATTTAGCATTCAATCATTCTTTATCAATATTTACTAAATGTCAAAAATGTGCATTTCTTAAATCATATGAACAAGCAAAAATCTCTTAATTTGCGATTAGGATTTAAGGTTAGACTTAACCACTTATATAAATCATACAGATTAGTAGATAGCTTGGGATTCTGTTAGGAAGCACTAAATGGAGAATCATCTAGTTTATTACCTTTGCAAAGAAAAAAAAAGGCTAAAAACCTCTCTAGTTGTAATCTCTTCAAATTTAAAATGAAGGGCAATTGAACTTAATGATCTCTCAAACTTTATTTCAGCTCTAAAGTTCTAATCTTTTAATATAATTCCTGGCTGGGCACAGTGACTCAATGCCTCTAATCTCAGCACTTTGGGAGGCTGAGGTGGGAGGAACACTTGAGGCCAGGAGTTTGAGATTAGCCTGGGCAACACAGCGAGATCCTGTCTCTCTATATATAAAAATTAAAAAAATAAGAAATAACAAAAAATATAATTCCTGATTTTATCCAGAGCTATATGCTTTCAGCTAACTAGAAGCTGGCCCCTTCCTGCTCCAGAGTTCCTTGTTTATTATCAGTGGTTTTCAAATTATATTTCTTAAAATCCATTCCTTACACATACTTTAGAGATATTATAAAATATTATATTTGAATTTTCTTTTTCAAAGTAACCTACAAATGTATATCAACATTAAATTCATTGGAGACTACAAAAACAACAAAATATCTCTCCCACCATCTGTGTGAGCACATTGGAACATTCTTATAAATGTATAAATGTGTCAGTGATTAGGAGTGGTATAGTTTGTGTGTTCTAGTCTTTTAAAAAATTAATGCCTGTCTACATCAGCTCAAGTAAAACTATAGTAATAAGTGAACTCCTACAGCAAGTGGATACTTTGCTTTAAAGATGTCAAGAGAGGCTCAGGCACATTTGCTTGGTACATGCTCCTGAAAGGGTGTAACTGTCAATTTTGTATGCCAAAATAATGGATGGCACAGTCCATCATGATTCTTTAGTCTTCATGGATAGTGTACATTTTGGTGCTTATTGTTTTAACTTTTATATTTATAATAAAGAATGCAAGTAGTTGTTTGAAAACAATCATTCTTTTCACTTTTTTTGTTCAAGCTTCTGGATCAGTTTAACTGCAGAGTATCTTGAGAATGCAAGGTGAACTATTTTAAAAGTTTTCACTGAAAACCATTTATCTAAGTCTATACCTTCAGGGATAACTTCTATAGTTCATTACTAGAGAAGTTTCTCTGAACATGTAGAGAACGATAACAAATGAAAGTATAAAGACATTTTTAAAAACCCACAAAAGCACTTATCTGTGTGAATCCAGATTTTCTTAATATTATGCATACAAGAAAATATAGAAATACTGCAACCATCATTTATAACACCTTAATTTCAAATTTTCTGAAAATATAAAATAGCCCCACTGTTTTCACTAATTGATTTGATAATGAATTTAACTTTATTTAATTGAACTTAATTTATTGATAAAATACTTTTACAGTTTTAGATACTATATATATCAGAATTCTGGTAATGTTGTTTTATTAAAGACTATGCTGACAAAGAAATTAAAACACATTTGAATATCACTGTTTTATACACACACACACACACACACACACACACACACACACACACACACACACACACACACCCCTCCCCCCACATCTCATGATCTGTATCCTGGAACTCAAATTTGGTTTGGAGGATCCAAGCTAGTCTGTAGCTCTCTACATCACTCACTCAAGACTTGGGTCAGGCTTTAAGGTTCAGAGAATGCTCCAATTATTTCTACTGGTTCCAGCAGAGTGCTGGGGGAAAACAGTCGAAAGTCTTATTCCCATCAATGCCAAATAGATCCTTAAAGAGAAAAAGCTCTTGGGACTAAAACAGTTAATGTTTGTCTACTGAATTACAGAACAAACTTACCTTCACAATAGCACTTTCATTTAGCTTCTCCTGGATCTGGTCTATAACTGAAAGCATTATCAATCCTTTCAGCCCTCCTCAAGAAAATATAAATAAAGTCACTCTTATCCTTTAGTGACACACATGCCAGTATGAGCAAGAATAGCCTTTATCCTAAATCTTAAAAATTTGACCTAGTAACTATTTTCATGTTACATTTCAATTGAAAAAAAAAACAAAAACTGTCGTTTGGATTTGTTCCTATTAACAAAGATATTATTGATATCCAGATAATTTTTAATACTTATAGTAGGCAGGTTTTAAAATAATGCACTTGCTTTCTAAAATTATAACTTGCTTTATGTCAAGAAATTCAACTTTCAAGTATTCAACCAGATTTTTTAAACTAGTTTGTATATCATAAATGCACATTAAAATGTTACAATCTTCAAATATTGCACACTAAATTTATATATAAGTGGGTTTTTAAAAATCAAAACTTCAAAAGATGCCAGAAAAAAGTATATGGATCAGGAGAAAGAGCAAAGCAGAGTCAAAAGCAGCAGGATGCAGTTCAAATAGGTCCCACTCAACGTTTAACTTTCCCTAAGAACAAAAACACAAGCTTAGCAACAGCTTTTAGCCAATCACAAAGCAGACAAACAGGTAAGAACCCAACTGCTCCAGATACCAATGAGGCTTAAGCTTCATTTTTTAAAAAAAATTTATATAGTGTCACAAGAGAAAACAACAAATTATAAAACAAGATATATTGTCCTAAGTTAAAAGTAACTGATAAAATCTCCTCACCAAGCCGTGGCAAAATAGATCGGATTTTAGTAGTGTAGTGTTCTTTTTTTCCCCATCTTTATTATGCCATATACTGTATACATCAAGTTACCATTAAAATAATAGTGTATTTTTAGTAAAAAACCAGAATTTTGTGGGAAATGTTCTTTCTTGCTATGGTAGAAAATAAAGTAGAAATAACTATTAAAAATTATTATTCTCTTTTCAAATTCTCTAGCATCCAATTTCCAAAATACATAGGGGGAGAAACCCTGACAATGAAATGCTACAATCCAAATCCCAAAATACAAAATACTAGTAAAAACCACCATGAACAAATACAACTTGCAAAACAAACACAGGATTCAAGCAAACTGAACAAATTGCACAGTGCAATTCTATACAATTTTTCCTCTTCATTTCTATCACTCATTACATATCCTTCTTCTTTGAGAGAAGGTTTTCAGAGGATTTAGAAGGGATTTTTAAGAGTTACAGATTTCATGACTATTATATTTAGCACAGACCTCAGATTTGCTCAAACTGACAGAGCATTACCTGCAAAATTCAATAGATAAGCAGCATATTCAGTATAGCTGAAAAATATTAGTAAACGGAAAGTAAACCTGAAGAGTCCAGAATATAGCATATACAGTAAATAAATGAAAATTATGAAAGAGAATAAAAGACAAGGATGATGAAGTAAAAGGTCTAATACCTATCTAATTGGAAGGAGAAAACAGAAAAAATAGGACATAGGCAATATTCTAAGACATGATGGTTAAGGATTATCCAGAACAGATTAAAGACATGAATACTCATTTTTTTCTTCAGGAAGCACAACGAATCTCATGCAGAATAACTTAAAAAATTATACCTTGGCCTACAGTAAAACTGAAAAATTTCAAGGAAAGAGATCTTAAAGTCCATGGCAGGGAAAGTCAGATTACCCACAAAGGGAAAACTAAGCTGACAGCCTAATTTTGAAGAATGAAAGCCAGAAGATCAAAATATTGAGAGAAAAATGATCATTTTTGAATTGTATAACACATGAAACCATCTTTCACAAAATGAATGAAAGAAACACATTTTAAGAAACAAAAACTAAGAATCTACCACCAACAGATCCTCAACTGAAGGAGTGTCAGTTCAGGAAGAAACAAAATGATCTCAGAAGAAAGTGTGAAAAAGACCAAAGAACAGTCAACAAAGAAAAAGTTCTTTGTATTTGTACTTAACATTTTCGCTTCGTGGGTAAAATTCTCACCTACCCAGAACAGTACATTCTGTACGAGTTCTGAATAGCTTTGTGTGAACATATGTTTTAATTTCCCTTGGTTTGGAGTGGAATGGCTAAATCATATAATAGGTGTAGGTTTAGCTTTTTAAGTAACTGCCAGACTGTTTTCCAAAGTAGTTGTACCATTTTATATTCTCATCCATCAGTGTATAAGACATCTTTGGCCAGGCATGGTGGCTCATGCCTGTAATCCCAGCACTTCAGAAGGCAAAGGTGGGCGGATTACTTGAGGCCAGGAGTTCAAGACCAGCCTGGCCAACATAGTAAAACCCTGTCTCTACTAAAAATACAAAGATTAGCTGGGCATGGTGGCACACACCTGTAATCCCAACTACTCAGAAGGCTGAGGCACGAGAAACACTTGAACCCAGGAGGCGGAGACTGCAGTGAGCCAAAACTGTGCTACTGCACTCCAGCCTGGATGACAAAGCAAGACTGTCTTAAAAAACAAAAAAAAGCATCTTGACTGGGCTCGGTGGATCACGCCTGTAATCCCAGCACTTTGGGAGGCTGAGGCAGGCGGATTGCCTGAGGTCAGGAGTTCAAGACCAGTCTGAGAAATGGTGAAACGCTGTCACTACTAAAAATACAAAAAAATTAGCCAGGCGTGGTAGCATGCACCTGTAATTCCAGCTACTCAGGCTGAGGCAGGGGAATTGCTTGAACCAGGGAGGTGGAGGTTGCAGTAAGCCAAGATCGTGCCACTTAGCTCACTCTAGCCTGGGTGACAGGATGAGACTCCATCACACACACACACACACACACACACACACACACACACACACACACACACACACACACACACACACACACACACTTTCACCAACACTCAGCACTGTCAATTTAAAACATTTTAGTCAATCTAATGGGTGTAGTGCAGTCGCTCTCAACAGGAAGTGATTTTTCTCTCCCATGGGACATTTGACAATGTCTGCATG
Source organism: Cheracebus regulus (assembly GCA_963574635.1). Taxonomy (NCBI): domain Eukaryota; kingdom Metazoa; phylum Chordata; class Mammalia; order Primates; family Pitheciidae; genus Cheracebus; species Cheracebus regulus. Next base: position 7,985 of record CAUYQU010093173.1, on the reverse strand, counting down.
TATTTTCAATTTTCACAACTGGTGAGGGGGAGGGTGTTACTGGTATGTAACAGGTAGGGACCAAGGATGCTGCTAAATATTTTACAATGCAGAGGACAGCTCCCCCTCCCACAACAAAGCATTATCTGGCCCAAGTTGCATGATGTAGTAATATCTCATTGTGATTTTAATTTGCATTTCCTTGATAACTTTTGATACTGAACATATTTTCATGTGCTTACTGGTCATTTATATACATATATATTTTTTGTGCCATATGTCCATTTCTTATTGGGTTATTTTCCTGTAATTATGTTGTAAGTGTTCTTTATATATTTTGAATACAAGTACTTTGATATACATGTTACAAATTTTATTTCAGTCTGTGGCTTGCCTTTTCATTTTCCTAATAGTGTCTTTTGAAACTCATGTTTTAATTTTGATATGATCTAATTTGTCAATATTTTCTAATGTCTCATGCTTGTATTCTATCTAAGAAACCTTTGCCTACCTCCAGGTTGTAAACATTTTTTTTCCATCTGTTTTCTTCTGAAAGTTTTATAGCTTTAGGTTTTAACATAATAGATTATATACATTTTATGATATTTGAAAATAAAACTGCTAAAGTTTCTCTTCAAGAAATGGGATTATGGGTGAATGGCATTCACTTTTTAAATATATCTGTTGTATCTATCTTCCCATAATAATTATTAAAAATTCTACAGTACAGATAACTTTTTGGAGTAGGGGAAGAATGGGAATGAGACGCTTTATCTCTAATGGGGCCAATCTGTTGTTGTTGTTGTTGTTATCACAGGGACCAAATTTGACCTTAAAGTCTTCTGGTACATTTGTATGTATGTATGTTAAATACTGTCTGATGATTTTCTTCTACATTAACTCCATGCAGCAAAGAAGTAAAGTGGTCTTTCTTTAAGAGACCAGTGCCTTTCTTCCAGGCAATACTGGAGGATAGGATAGGGTTAAACAAGATGGTTCTACTTTTAGTACCCTTGGGTCATAAAAAAACATCTCTTAAAAATAGTATTAGTTGATGCTATATGGAAGACTAGGCAACACATAGAAATAGAAGCAAAAGATAATCTACTACTTATAAATAATTGAAGCAAAGATAATCTACTACTTACAAATAATTACCCCAATCTCAGAACTGGCACAGAACAAAGACTGGGTCATGAAAGCTGTGCACTGGACAAAGAGACCATTTTAGAGATCCTCCTAATATGTATCAGAAAAGAACAACCCTCCTATAAAACTTTCCTATAAATCTGCAGCTGAAGAAATGAAAAAATGGTATAGGATTACACAATGGTGACATGAGAGAGGGTATCTCTGAATTGGGTTTGAAGATTACCTTTATGTAGATTAACGGTCTCATTTAGATTTAGTCTAAATTGTTCACTTCCTAAGTCTAACATTATTATAGCTTCATGCCTACTCTGAATCAGATTTAGTATATGAAGATGGTTTTTGGACACTTTTCTACCTTCTCTGCTTAAGGAAATTATTTACTGTGGGAGATTTACAATAATGCAAGCAGTAAATGAAAGACTATAAAAGAGGAGGAATGGTCCCAAATTATACAAAGAATTTCAAAGACCTACAATTTCTAAGCATCATAGAGCTCTGTATCCCAGAAAGACTCTTCTTAGCCACTGATGACTAAGGACACTCTTAGGAAAAATAGAAAACATGGGTTAAAACACAGTAATTGAACCAAAAAGTTGGTCTGCAGACTAAATGCACTTGATTTATGACAATGTACTATTCCGAACAAATTCTTACGAAAAGCAGGAATGATTTTGCTTTATTAAATCTTTTTCTTGAGTGCGAATTATTGCTTAAGATGCTGTGAATACTGAATTTCAAGTGTTGCCACTTCCTACCACCTCTCCCTCCTCAATCCACTCCTTTCCTTCAGTAAAAAGCAGAATTGTCTACTCTGTTTCTCTTTTATTTTTTTTAAGATAGGTCCTTGCTCTGTCACCTAGGCTGGAGTGCAGTGGCACGATCATATCTCACTGCAGTCTTGAGCTTAGGGCTCAAGCTATCCTTCTGTCTTGGCTTCCCAAGTAGCTGGTGTTACAGGTGCATACCACCACACCCAGCTATTTTTTTTATTTTTGTAGAGACAGGGTCTTGCTATGTTGTTCAAGCTGGGCTTTATCTCCTTGCCTCAAGTGATCTTCCCACCTTGGCCTCCCAAAGTGCTGGGATTATAGGTGTAAGCCATCACACCCAGCTGCTGTTTTTCCTGCTGAGGAAAGAAATCTTCAAGTTATTTTTCTATATAAGTTTGTATCTAATTACATTCTATTCTGCTGGGCTTCTTCAAGCTCAGTAAGGTTCATAGATATTATTAAGGTGACACATAACCTAAGGTCTTAGATATTAAGGTACCCAACCCTCAAAATGTTAGGTATCTCTGCATCCAATGTAAGTGGCAGGTAAAAATAAAATAGCCTTTTAACTTGGCCATAGCTATTCCAGATACTTGGATCTTAGACACATGTGTCTGTTTCCTCTGATTCTCCACTCTCTGGTCCTGCATTAGCATAAGCAAGATCCCTAGTTCTGAACCTCAGAATCAACACTTTAGTACCTAACAAGAAAGCCACTGGTAGGATCTCTTGATCTAAGGATCTGGTCTAAGGAGAGATATGACAATAAATAATCAAAAGAATAGGTTCTAGAAAAGAATGGCCGAGTGTGGTGGCTTGCTCCTGTAGTCCCAGCACTTTGGGAGGCTGAGGCAGGTGGATCGTGAGGTCAGGAGTTCGAGACCAGCCTGGCCAACATGGTGAAACCCCACCTCTACTAAAAACACTAAATTAGCCTGGCGTGGTAGCGCATGCCTATAATCCCAGCTACTCAGGAGGCTGAGGCAGGAGAATCACTTAAACCCGGAAGGCGGAGGTTGCAGTGAGTGGAGAGTGAGCCACTGTAATCCAGCCAGGGGAACAGGGCGAGACTCCATCTCAAAAAAGAAAAGCAAGAATATCAAAAGAATCTATTCTCAGCTGCCTAAAGTTATTTTATCCGTAAGTATAAGGATGGGGTGGGAATAGGTGAAACAAAGGAAGAATAAAAATAGCTGGGATGTGGCTTAGAGAAAAATATGTCACAAAGGAAAAAAATAAGTCTGGAATCCTCAAGATTCTACAGTCTGGAAAGGAACCATAACAATCTCACATTAAGAAATGAATATGGTTCCACATAGACAGTATAGAATAAAATGTAAAATGTATATAGGGTTTTATGGTCTACACATTAATTTCCCACAGAGTGACTTGCACAATTTCTTACAACAACTTTTTAAGATGTATCTCATTATTCCTGTATTACCCAAGAAGAAACATCATACAACTGACAAGTGGCAGAGCTACAAGTCAAATACGGGTCTGCTCTGACTTCAGGTCTGGTTCCCTTTTCTTTCCACTACTCAACAGTTTAAAATGGAGCTTCAGAGCCAGCTCTTAGGGAGCTTACAATCCAGTTGATCATAAAATACTCAGAAACAATTAGAGAACAATTCCAGGCAACATGTAATTCTGTATTAAATTATACACTACTAACTGCAAATATCCAGAAGTAAGGAGTCAGTAAAGGCTTAGAAGATGAGTAAAGGGAGATGACAGAGGAGAGAATAAACTAGATGAACTAAAGAGACAGTAAAGAGATTTCCCTGGCTCTGGCAGGAGATGAGTGCGTTGGTAGTGGGACATAGGCTCTGTTTTAGGGAGTCTATAAAGTCAGTAAAAGTGATTAGACACTGCAGGAAATAATAAAGGAGCCCTAAAAGACTTCTCAGCAGCAGTATAAAGGAGTGAAAGCAGTGACTGTACATGAGGAGCTCAAGGCAAATTAAATATGTGCACTTCAACGGAAGAGATAGTGCTACCATTCCACCTCCTCTCCAGCCTCACACCACCACCAAACTTCATAGTCCACCTGCTAGAATCATTCCTAGACTTATGTGTGTGCTCCTCTCTCTGACTGCAAGTCTTTCCCCTCTAATCATAGCCCACCCCTCATCTTCAGCCTGAAGTTAGAAGTAACCGCCTTGGAGAACCCTTCCCTGACCCGTCCTGGTCTAAGTTGGATATCCTCCTTTGTAAATTTCCCTCTGGCAGCATTTATCTCTGAGCCCTGTAATTCCCAGTGAGCTAGTGAGCCCCCCTTATTAGACTGAAAGGTCCAAGGGTAGGAAATGGCCGGTCTTTTTCCAGCACTGAAATCCCTTGGTACGTAATGGGTGATTTAGAGGAAGTAAAAAGAAGTATATAGTCATAAAACAGACTTAAGGATTAATTTTCCCTAAGATTACAGGCTGAGTATCTCCTTTACCAAATACTTGGGACAGAAGTATTTCAGATTTTGGAGTATTTGCATATACATAATGAAATATCTTGGGAATGGAACCCAAGTCTAAACATGAAATTCACTTATTTTTCATATACACCTTATACACATATACTGAAGGCAATTTTATACAATACTGTAAATAATTTTGTGCATAAATAAAAGTCTGTGTTAAGTACTTATGTGTGGAATTTTCTGCAGATCATCTGAGGTTGAGAGTTCGAGACCAGTCTGAGCAACATGGAGAAACCCCATCTCTACTAAAAATACAAAAAAATTAGCCAGGCATAGTGGCACATGCCTCTAATCCCAGCTACTTGGGAGGCTGAGGCAGGAGAATCACTTGAACCTGGGAGGTGGAGGTTGTGGTGAGCCAGGATCACGCCATTGCACTCCAGCCTGGGCAACAAGAGCAAAACTCTGTCTCAAAAAAAAAAAAAAAAGTCTCAGATTTTGGAACACTTCAGATTAGAGGTACTCACCCTGTATATGAAAAGGTAAGAAGACAGATACATATATAACCATGCTAAAATATGGAAGAATATAAATTGGAAGATGGCCTCTTGTCTCAGTGAAGGAGATATTCCAAGCCTTCTTTTCTTTCATCTACCCAAGCCCCTTAATGAAGGAGAGGTCTGGATCAGGATCAGGACTAAGACAGGAAGAAGATACACCTTTTATAACCATTGCTTAAGGATAATAGGCTGTAGTTTTTTAAAAAAACACATTTTTTTCCTGCTAAAAGGGAACAAAGAATTCAACAACTGTTATTTAACAACAGACAGCACAGTGCTTTGTAAGAACCCACACAGGTATTTCATTGTATAAAAAGATGAATAATAATTCCAGCCCTAAGGAACCTTACAATCCAATTTAAAAAAACACATGAAGAAGAATTATGTTAAAGGTACAGACAATGCTATGGATTTAGCGGAGGGAAAAAGTCAAGGGATTATTACAAACGTTGCAAGCAGGGAAATGAGGTGACTGAGCTGTGATTTTAGAAGATTAAGAGAAACCTTTAGGATAGTCTGAATTTTAGGGAGAAGCTAAAGACAGACTTTAAGACAGTGCAGTGGTCTGGTTAAGAAGTAACAAGGGTATAAACCAGTGAGTGATGCCGGTGGAAATGAAATGAAGTAAATTTAAGTAAATGTAAGAAGGCAGACTCTTAAAAACTGATTATTAATTACAAGAAAAAACTTCATTTCCCAAGAAGTCTCTTGCTTCTAACTTCATACCCAAACAAATATAAGCAAAGGTGGCATTGTCAGAGGTGGTTTTGATGGAGATGCTAATGAATAGGATAAGGTTATTTTTATTTATAACATATTCACTTCTGGACAGGATGTCTCCAGCTGTTTTTATTCCATAAGGTCCCTCTGCAATTATCTTCAGAGCTTAAGGTAGCACAATTAAGTAGAAAGAATCTGAACTTTAAAAAGGAGATCTAGATTGCAACCCCAGCACATTATTTTATCTCCTCATGCCTTAGATTTTCATTTGTAAAATGGGAGGGGCCGTACTTCATAGGATACTTCTAAGAACAAAATTTGATAATATGAAAACTGCTAGAGATAGGCAAGTTACTGTATGACAGTGCCAGAATGTTGGATTCAGATTGCCATCTGTACAGGAGAAATATTTATTATAAATTAAAAACAAGCTTTTACATAACAGTGACCCTTATAATTGATTCCAGCCATGTTTCTATTAGTGATAAGATGACAATCAGATGGACTTAAGCGTTTGTAAAGAAGCAGAGGCAAGGCTCAAAGCATCAGCATGAGAGTCTAACAATCTGGGTTACAAGGGTAAATTAAATCTCTTAGCCTTGACGTCCTCATCCATACAATGGGCATGATAACACAGCTGTCTTAGAGAGCAATAAGGTTACGTGAAATCATGTACCATGAGTGGTTAATAGTAAGTGGTCAGTAAATATTAGTTGTGGGACCTACCTAGCAAGAGCTATAGTACATTGAACCAGCTGTCCTGTCTTACTTGGAATACAAATTAATTATTTAGCACAGCATTTGTGAAACACCCATACTTTTACTCCTTCTCTTCATGTTTCAGGCTTGAATAATATGTATTTAAGATAAAAATTATTAGGTACTGATGTACTTTTTAAAATTTGGTATTTGTAATGGTATAATTACTTCTTTCAATTACAATATTTACTAAGTATCTGTAAATAAATTTACACTCACTGATTTTACATATAGAATCTATATTTTAAATACAATATTGAATATCATCTCTTATTTATCAATTCTTTGAGTATCTTTTATGATTGATATATTTCCAAGAAAATCTACTGGTCAACATTGTAGAAATGGGTAGTTGTCCCTAGCATCTATTCTCTCCTTCATCCATGGTTAATAAAAGCTGAAATCTTCAGCTGGGCACATTGCCACTCAGAATGAAGACCATATTATTCAGTTTTCCTGCTGAGTGTGACCAAGTTACTAAGCTCTGGCCAGTGAGCTATAAAAGGGAATGGAGTGTGCATAGCGAATGTCACTAAAGTGAGAAAGCACATGCTCACTCTCCCAGTAAATTCTTCCTCTGTCTGAAATGTGGATGTGATGGCCAGAGCTGGAGCTGTCTTGGAGACAGAAGCCACATCTTGACACTGTTGGAACAACAGAGAAGGGATTTGAGTTCCTAATGATTATGGAGCTGCTAAACCAGTCCTGGATTGCCTTCATTTGCAGGGAAGAAAAGCAAACCTTCCTGTTTAAGAACTTTTATATCAGGGTTTCTGTCACTGGCAGCCTAATCTCATCCTAAATAAAAAAGAGAAAATGAAATTTCAATTTCACTTATTTTCTTAATACTTTTTTTCTCAACTTATGGTGAGAAAGAAGAGATGGTGTTAGGAAGAGAAAAGGGGCAAGAGGATTCATTCAGCTGCCCCACCTACTGCTATAGTTATCATATTCCTAACCTGTCTTTTACCCTCACCTACTCTAGGGTCAATTTTGCTCTTCATTCTAGTAGTTCAACTCCAAAAAAGAACTGACCCCAATACAACATTCATTTGTTCATTACTCACTCAACAAATGCCTGCTGAGCATCTAATGTGTGTTAGATGCTGAATAAAACAGACTCCTAACTTCAGAGAGCTAAGTCAGGCATTTTAAAAAAGGTACATTAAATTTTGTTCTGTGGTCCCAAATTTTCTTACAGGATTGAAGTAAAAAACTGAGTATAAAAGACTGGGAGAAAGCTGACATATGGAGTGGTAGGAAGAACCTCAGTACTGGAAATAGTATAGAAAATAAGATGTTGAGGACTCTCAGGGACAAAGGCAAAGATGTGACTACCCGGCAGAGGAAAAAAGAAGGAAAAGGAAAAGAACACATTCATTGACTCTTACTGGGCTTCATATAGCCTTAGAATCTCTGTCACTTTTTTTTTTTTTTTTAAAGAAAGAGGAAGAGATTTTAGAAAAAGAGAGAAAAGGAGAAAGAAATAGCAAAAGAAAGAAAAAATGAAAGAGAAAGAAAGAGGAAGAGATTTTAGAAAAAGAAAAGGAGAAAGAAAGAAACAGCAAAAGAAAGAAAGAAAAAAGAATGAAAGAGAGAAAGAAAGAGGAAGAGAAAGAGGGAGAGAGA